>VCCN01006885.1:6907592-6918438 GCA_006491835.1 Architeuthis dux
AAAGAATCCCAAGTATTCACTGACACTCTTCTTCAAAAAATGTTTCGTCTTTGTAATTAAATCACTCTATTCTCAGAAAACGTTGAACTAAAATTGCAAACATGGAGTTTTAACCATCATTATTTTATCATCTGAATGGAACTGATTGTGACACTTCATCGTTTTGACGTTTCTTTCATGAATTCTCTTATTTCTTTTTATTTATGCGCTATTTACATTGGGAGTGCGCGGATGTGTGCAAATTTCATAAATAAAAAGAAGAGAATTCATGAAAGAAAAACAGAAAATTTCAGAATTTAGAAAAGAAGTGTCAAATGTTCCATTCAATGATGATCCATTAACGATGCTTAAAAATCCCATGTTTGACCAAAAATCTACTTAAATGTGTTTAAAAATTAAAATGATACACAAAAAGTCAGCGAGACTAATTACTTACCGGGCGTGGATATACATTTAAATATCGATGAGAGTCTTATTTGAGGTTTGTGATTAAGATTAGGCCTTTTTAAAGTTATACGAATACAATTCTATTTTTATTTTAGTAACTTAGGCTTTGATGAGTTTATGGACCTTGTAGATATTTCTACGGACTTCGTGGCCTTACTTACCGGAAATTGACATCTTGCGAAAGAAACGTCAAAATCATATGAAACTTACATTTATCGTCGAAAAATCTTAGTGTTATTAGTAAGGTGAACGATTGGCGAAATATATGAGATAAAAATTACTTGTGTACACCTTATAGAACCGGAGATATTTTTGAATATAGATAGCATAAACATCGCGACAAATGTAAACAAAACTCCACATACGCTGCGATTTGTCGGTGTGAGTTTCTGAATTAAATTAAGACAGGTAGCAGTCGCTGAGTTTACATAAGAAATTGATAAATAATATCTCTTATTGTCAATCGACTCAATTTATTTAATGCATTTATCATTATGAAGCGAACAAATTCAGTACAAAATCAATCAAAAATTCGAGTATGTTTTTGAACACATATAGACAAGTGTGCATCTTTTTACACAAGGAATAAAATGATGTAAATCACCGCTTTGTCATATCCTTTGCTGTTGTTTTATATTGTTGTCGGACGAAATATTTTCTCTCAGTCTCAGATAATTCGGCATTAACATCGTGCTCTTCTGTTTACTAGTGTTTCTAAATACTGCTTTCTTTGTACAATTTTGTTCATATTATTGTTATGAACTGAAAGGACATTACAGAAACTGTGTAAATTGAGAAATCCTAACTACGTCGACTAAATTCTATTCAGGAAGGAAGTCCTCTGTCCAGCTGGGGCAAAAAAACTTACAAAATAATAAATGGATTCACTGAGGCTGAGTCTAAAAAGTTCTTTGAAATCAACAAATGCAAAACCAGAGGACATAGCTTGAAAATTCAAAAGAGGCACTGCAGATTGAACCCGGGAAAGAATCTTTACAGCCATCAGCATGTTATTGGGCAAGGAAACGGTTGCCGCCCTACCCGTCAGCTATTTCAAGTCAAAGATCCAACCACTGTATCAAACAGATTTAGTGGGACTGAATAAGGCCCATGCCAGTAGGCCCCGACAGCCCTAAATCACCATTATCTGAAAAGTAAGTAGAAAAACACGACTGCAAATTGAACAATACTATTATGACTTACATGCCATTTTGGGGCAGAAAACCTTCGCAACATCTTCGGTAATTTCAACCATTGCCCATACGCGTAAATATCTATGAAAATACATTGTTTTTTTTTTTGGCATTCTTTCGACATAGAAATTAGTTATATATATTTATCAAATTAAAATAAATACGTAATGTTATTGTAAAAATAGTCAAAAGTACGTATTTACTTATTTTATTTTATTTTTTTTTACAAAAAATTATCAAATTATTTTAAAACTACGTATTTACTTTTTTTTCGCGAAATAGGAGACTTCGCCGATTAACATATATATTCAAAGAAAACAAAACAATAATTAAAGGAAATTATTTATGTACGATAAACTTTTTATTCAAATTGAATTAAAAAAGAAATCACAAATTCCAAAGTAACGTTAATATAAAAATATACATAAACAAAGTAATAAGCTTTGTTTCGTTCTAATTTATTCATTCAATTATACTAAAAGAAAAAGAAAAAATTATTCTTTTCTTAAAAAAAATCTTTTCTCCAAAGAAACCAATTTCTAAAGCAGGAAATATTTACGCGTATGGTCTTTCAAAAATCGCCAATGGTTGTCAATTATATAAAATTATGTCAATTATATAAAACTGCATGAATATCTTATCTTTATTTAAAGAAATACTTTATCGGCTATTTTGACGTTGTTTTTCTCAGTGCCACAGGAGCAGATTTTTTCATGTGTGAGTTTTTATTTTAGTAGACGATTTAATTTTATAGCATTCAGAAAAAATGAAGAGTAAGTTTAAATGGTTATATTTGATTTTCTACCAGCTATAGGACTCTCGTAGCTCATGTGGTAAGAGCAGCTATCACGGTAAGATAGGGATACAAAATCGAGTCTTGCTGCAAGCTTATTATTTATTTATGATCTCTGATTTCTGATTACTAATGGCTGTAGAATGATGGTCTGAGTAGTTGCGATGAAAAGCAACTAAAATTAAAATGAAAAAAATACTAGTTTAAAATTAATAATGGTTGACATTGCATCACCTAATAGAAATTGAAGATAATATTACTACCATCAGATTTGAAAAATACTACCTATTGTCCTTGAAAGTTGTGGGGACCACTGTAGAGGATGGTGCTGGTATTTATTTGTTGTTTGTCTTATACTAAAAAATGATTTTTTAAAGTACCTAACCTCAACTTCACCTGCTCAGGACCCGCTTTAAGCCAATTGGGACCCGTGCCTAAGGGGTCCCAGCACTAGGGTAATCTACTCTAGTCTTGTCAAATACACACACCTAATACCAGATAGCAGGTTTCACAGAGAACGGCAACAATTTTAATTTTGTTTTGAATTCTTAAAAAGTCAGTAGTGTTTGTTTTTACTATTTATATTTTGAATTTTTTTTTACTGTAATTATATATTAATTACTGTATATGCCGGCGTATAAGTCAACCCCAAAACTAGGTGTTAATTCAAGTTTAGTCCAATATTTGCCGGATAATACAAAACAAACACATAAAATGCTGATAATCAAACGCATAAAATCCATGGCATGTAAAGAACAACATGGATTTACTCGAGGAAACAGTGTAACCACAAATTTATTGGAGACTTTAAATATATGGTCAGAAGCCCTGATGCACAATATCCCAGTAAATGTCCTATACCTTGATTATAAAAAGATCTGGTATCATTCTCTCAAGAAGACCCTGTCCTTCTGCATTGGGATGGGAAGCTTCTTCCCGATATTGAGGGGAAGAAGACGAATGTGGATCGAATAGCAATTCTTATCACATTTAATTGTCAGGAGAAGCTGCTCACACAATGTTAAAATTTATTTCTCTTAAATATTCAAGTGCACATTTGCTTTTCATTCAGATTTAAGTCTATATTAAACTTTATTTATATCTCTAAGATTCTACAGACCTTGGTAGTGAACCTAGGAGACCACAAAAATGTTTCCAATTGGGCCGCACAGCTTCTAAGGCCAGCCCTGTCACTGCTTTTTATAAACTAGGAATTATTTTAACTTTCCATATTTACTATTTTTCAAGAATTGCTGCAGAAAAAAAACTACATACATTTCTGAATGACAGTATTTTTTTAGCTTCATTTAATGGTCGGGGCCGTCCGGCAAGCTGAATGGATCTTCATATAGACAGGGCTGGCCTTAGCGTTCTTGGTGCCCCAGGCAAGCTGAACTTCAGCGCCCTTTAAAGTATAGTAGTATCTTATTCATAAATGAACAGTGAGTATAATAGATACATAGGAATGAAATCAAGGAATGGATAATTTTATATCTGACAGAATATGATAATTATAAAGACATTTATTAATTGGAAACCCATATCAGCCCAGCATCAGTGTTAGAGATTGCTAAATGGGCAACCTATATTATATAAATAAAGAAAGAAACTAGCTCTGTGCAGGGATTGAACCCATGTCCACCCTGGAAGCAACCTATACACAATACTGCTCTTAACCAACTGAGCTAACAGCACCCTCATGGAAAGGCAGCAGCTCAAAACATACACATTCATCTGCCTCCTTATTCTAAACGATCATATTTTTAGGCACATAATATGAAGTGGTTCCCTATGCCGACAGTATGAAATCAAGGAATGGATAATTTTATATCCAACAGAATATGATAATTATTATTTATACGATCTAGGCCGCCCATTTAGTAATCGCTAATACCAATGCCAGGCTGATATGGGTTCCCATATAATTATCATATATAGGAATAAAAAATGTATTACAATAATCAGGTAAAAGAAAACAGTTCTGACACAGCATTAGAGTTTCAGATCATCAAGTGATGAGTGTAACAGATTCATTATTACCTTCCCTCCCAGGCCCCAGCTATTGTGAGCACTCTATTGCACCAAACTAGCTAAGCTTGACTTAGCTTGTGGTTGGTCATGAGAATTTCCTTTGCCAATTGTTTCTCTTAGTTTTACTACAACAGAAAGTATTTAACTGTCAGATATTCCTGAAAAATCTGACCTCATATCAGGGAATTTTCTTATTTTGATTGTTAATGGCACAATTTTTGTAATATAAAATGCTTAGTTAAGCTTCCTTAATTACCAGAAAATGATCTTCAGAAGTTTGATAAGAAACTTAAGATGCTTTTAACATTTAACTATAAAAAAAATATAAGTACCGTAATACCCTGCATAGCACTGACTCATTTAGCACTGATTTTCTATAGCACTCTTTTTCAAAAAACTTTTGTAATAAATTTAATAATGCTAAACTTCTGAAATAAATAATGATAACAATGTCATGGACAATCTTTGAAATAACTGTATGTATAAGAGAATAAACACATACAAATTCACAATATTTTATCATGTAGTGAGAGATATCAACATCTAGCAATATTTTACCAAAGTAGCTACCAGATGAGATACATAGCATTAATCAATTCCATCTTGTTTAGGTTCAACGACATATATATATCCTACAATGATTGCTAGAGTGCTAACTGATATATTACTGTACTATTAACCTACAAATCATTATGATTGATAAGAATATCATTTATTTAATAAGTTTCTTTATTGAACCTGCTATAAGATTCAAAATCTGAACTGATTTGATATAATCTTATTTAATAAATGCATTAACATAAGTTTTCATTCAAAATATCTTTTATTTATTCACAGATTGGCAGAGAACAACTGAATTTCTGAAATTCTTTTAAATTGTAATATATAAAATCTGTGAAGTTGGATTAAGATTGCATCCCTAAGCAGTACAACCAGAGGTCACAGCAAGAAGCTACAAATACAAACAGGCACCGGGGTCAGAAAACACTTCTTCTCAAGCAGATCCATTCCTATCTGGAACAAGCTATCAGATGCCACAGTCTCTTCTCCTAATATAAACATTTTTAAATCCAATCTTAAAAGGGATCTCAGCTACCAAATGTTCAATTATGAATTTTCGTACTAAAAGTAATATAAACAATAATAACAGACAAGCTCAACAGTCAAAATAAAAAAGTCAACACAGAACAGAAACTCAAGCCACAGATGGACTTTATAGGTTGACTTTACTAGCCTAACATTGTTCTGCTTGAGGTATGTACATAGATTTCACAAACATACTGAAGAAAAACAATGGTCTTGTAAAATCAGCGCAAAGAAATTTTCACTGAATTCAATTGGAAAACTGTAGAAGAAAAAACTCTTGTGGAGTTGCTATTTGAAATTGCATGTGAAAAGACACAGGAAAAAAATGCACTTGGCAAGTTCACAGTAATCTTAACAAAAACATATGCAAAATCACACTGTAGATAGGCCATATTCTTCTGAACATAGTATCTTCTAAGTTGTATGCTTGTGCAACCAGTGTACAATGGATATTAATGTGCACACAAAGGGTTAGTTACCTAAAATAATGTACTAATTAATGATTATACTTATAAGTTTGGATAGTTTGTCAACTAGTTTTGTAATTGAAAAACTTTTGATCTGACCATTTCTATCAACTTTAATAATAATCTATGAATTAATAAGTGTCATTGTTATTAATTTATTTCAACATCATATCACATAAAAATAAGAAATGCTCATTGATATTTAATATAAAAAAATAGTTTAAAGTATAGAATGAAATCTTAACTAAATATGTTACTTTGTAAAAATGCTATCATACTTGAATTATATTAAAACATGCCAATATATTCTTATTAGCCATGAGAGATAGTACCAAAATTATCTTGGAACAATTTCAATTTTACATTTGCACAAGCATTCAATGCGCACATACTTTTGTTACAGGAAAAGAATTTGCACCACATAAGATTTTTGTGCACACTGACTACTAAAAATTTGAGGGAACATTCTGAAGTGTGTCGATTTGAATTTTCAAAGCTTTTACTCTTAAAAATGAACATGCAAACTCACACTGAAAAAATAACATATTCTTGCACAGTATGTGATTCAGTATTTCTACATAGAGGAAATTTACAAAGACATATGCGAATTCATACTGGTGAAAAACCTTACTCATGTGAAATATGTGATTCATCATTTTCAGACAGTTCAGCTTTAAAAAGACACATACGAACACACACTGGAGAGAAACCATATTCTTGCAATGTCTGTTTATCTACATTTTCAAGAAAAACAGAATTAAAAACACACATGCGGACACACACCAGTGAGGAGCCATATTTTTGTGATGTATGTAGATCTGCTTTTGTAGATAGTTTACAATTCGAAGTACACATGAAATCTCATAGTGTAGAAGAACTATACTCATGTAAAATATGTGAATGTTTGTTTCTTTCAAATGCACTATTAAAAAGCCACTTAGAAACACATACTGAAGAGAAACGACACATTTGCAAAGTCTGTGGATATGCATTTCAACAAAGTAGCAATTTGAAAAGACACATGCAAACTCATACTGGAGAAAGACCATATTCTTGCAAAGTGTGTGGATCAGCATTTTTGCAACATGGAAATTTAAAAAGACACATGATAATTCACTCAGGGGAAAAACCTTACACATGTAAAGTGTGTGATTATTCATTTTCAGACAGTTCAGCTTTAAGAAGACACATACGAACGCACACTGGAGAGAAACCCTATCCTTGTCATGTGTGTGGATGTGCATATGCACGGAAATTAGATTTAAAAACTCATATGAAGACACACACTGATGAGAAGCCATATAGTTGAAATGGGTGTGGATCTGCATTTGTCCATAGTTCAAAATTAGGAGTCCACATGAAGTCTCATAGTACAGTGTAACAATTTTCATATAACTCATGTAAAGCCATGTTTGTTTAAAGTTTACAATTAAAAAGTCATGTGTGAACTTGAAAGAAAGAGAAATTATATATTTGAAAAATATATGGATCACTATTTCTCCATTGTTCGAAGATATGAATTTTCAGCCAGTTCTTACTTAAATTACTGTATGCAATCAATCATTTTTACTTCTGTCAATAAAGTTGGAAGCGGTATATGTATTCACTCATCTTTGTTTGTCTGTCTGTCAACAATATCTCCAAAAGTTCTCAATGACTTTTTTGGAAGTGTAGGCTATGGGCTACAGAAGAATTTGTTAAATTTTGGGGCAGATCCAGGATATTTTTTCATATATTAAAACAATAGTCTGAAATATAGAAAATTGAAACTTACAGTTACCTCCCCTGCATTGTAGCTATATATGGACTGATTTTCATTCAGCTTTTAGTGTATTGCATTGGCAGAGGTATGCACTTTCTGAATGCTTTCTTGTTCTTCAATGTATTTGTATTAGCATTTTTAAGTAAAACTAATGAAAATATATTCTGAGCTGCAAGTACTGATAAACAGTAAAGTGCTTGAAATTTCTCTGTCTTTTTATAACTGATTTTCTATTTGATATCTAGCAAGAGAAGACTGAGGAGTTGAAAAAAATATTTCTGGAAATCTGTTTTTCATATTTTACACAGATAAACAGAATCAGACTTTTAGTATTATGTAGATCAATGGAAATCAGTTCTTTATTATCAGGGTGAACAGGAACGCAGATTGCACACTATAGTTCTGTCTAAGCTGTGCGGGTGTGCACGCACACATACATTTTGTAGCCAGCGCACAAAAGAAATCAATGTGCGCACAAGATATTTCAAATTTAGCAGATAACTTACTGAGTTTTTATTGAAAAAATATTCACTATGTTGTAATGCGTAGCAAAATTCAAGTGAGCACATAATAAATTTGCACCATGAGATTTTTGCGCACACTGACTACCAAAAATTAGAGGGAACATTGCTGCACACTATTATTTTTAAAAGATTTTTTCAAAAAGCTCACTTGCTAAAAACATGGCTGGCATGTTTTTTGCAAGTGAGCTTTTGAAAAAATCTTTTAAAAATAATAGCAAGAAAGCATTCAGAAAGTGCATACATCTGCCAATGTAAAACACTAAAAGCTGAATGAAATTCAGTCCATATATAGCTACAATGCAGGGGGGTAACTGTGTAAGTTTCAATTTTCTATATTTATTTTCAGACTATTGTTTTAATATATGAAAAAATATCCTGGATCTTCCCCAAAATTTAACAAATTCTTCTGTAGCCCATAGTCTATATTACGCTGTTACAGATGGGCATTTGGGGAAATAAAATAGGATTAATGGAACTATTCCACGATACGATCTGACAACAAAAGGAAACTGTGCATTTAACTTCTGTAATTTTTGTTGTCCCTGAAATGTTTTTTGCTACCTGAGAACTGTTGAATTAATGGAGAAACGATCATTTTACAAGTGTTATCAGACATAATTGTGTTATGATATGCTGCCATGAAAACGTTATTCCAGGGTCAAACACCTGTGCAGAAATGTAAGTGACCCGCTCACCTTAGGAAATAGGTATATGCGTGGGTGTCTAACACCTGTGTGGACGTTTGAGAAACCTATAAAGCAGACCCAAGCAGAGGTGAACAGAAAATGACAGAAAAGACAGACATCAGCGGAGCCAAAAGGCACGAGACCGCTGTCCCTGTTGGGGACAGACTGGTGGTTCTTATCTCTCTCCCACTCTTCACTCTCCGGCCGACAAATATGTCCAGATATTTTTACAAACAAGTCTTCGAGTTTCCTTTCTATCCAAGTCCAGGACATTCACCCCACTATACAACAATTGTTATATCAGCCGCAGTCTCCAATTAAAGTTTTACCTAAATATTCCAAGAGTTATATAATTAAAAAATGCAAAAACGTTGTCTTAAATTATAACTAAAAACAACTCTGTTAAAATATATTGCAAATCTCAATTTTTGTAAAGTTTACCCTATAACATTTTAATCGATTACAGTAAAAGTTTTGCAGAAAAGTTTAAATTATATTTTAATTTAAGGTTATTCATTTGAAAAAGATATCTCGAAAATATTTGTCTAAATAACATATCCAAGAAAAAATATTTGTGAAAAAATTAAAAAATGCAGCTTAAATATTTTCAGAAAAAAATAACTGAAAATAAGAGAGGATTTTTCCTCCTAAAAATTGTCAGGATTTCAGTGAAAAAGGCCAGTAAAAGATTGGCTAAAATTCGCTCGCCTACTTATTCTAACTGATCATATTTTTAGGCACATAATATGAAGTGGTTCCCTATGCCGACAGTAAGAAATCAAAGAATGGATAATTTTATATCCAACAGAATATGATAATTATTATTTAAACAATCTAGGCCGTCCATTTAGTAATCGCTAACACCAGCCAGGCTGATATGGGTTCCCAATTAATAAATGTCTTTATAATTATCATATATAGGAATAAAAAACATATTACAATAATCAGGTAAAAGAAAACAGTTCTGACACAGCATTAGAGTTTCAGATCATCAATTGATGAGTGTAACAGATTCATTACTAAAATTGGCTATAAAAATCAGTAATTGATTAGAAACTGTCAACCAAAACTGTCACCAAAACTATCAACATAGGTTTCTTTCAGTATTCAAGTTGCTCTGTATATGTGTACAGACAGCACCAGTGGAGCTAAAGGGCTGAAAATTTCCACATTTACTTATTATATCTAGAAAAGAAATTCTTTTTTTTTTTTCTTTTTTGAAAATTCTCCCTAAATAGGTTTTATGGATTCAAATGGAGGGGGTTCACTAGGTATGTCTCATTCATTGATCACCCATTTTCCTATTTTTAATTGATCACCCCAAATACGGCATGCTACCAAAAGACATTGGTCATGTGACGGTTTCTATTCAGTCACTAACCAGACCTGTCTATATATATTATCATTAATTTAACACTCGAGTATAATGCTACCTTCCAATTTTAACCCTGATTTTTTATATTAAATATCTCACATTGTACATGAGTAAATACAGTAACAGACATGATTTTTAAAGGGCAAAATTTTACAAAATGCCACTCCTACCACATTGAGACTACTGTTGGAGGCTTGCAAATTTTTAGCACTTTTTGATTAGAATGAACCTCCTGACATCATTATTTGATTACATTTATGGATTCAAATGCAGTCAATGGCTGACATCATTTCCATTTGCCTTTTTGAACAATTGGTACAACACAATAAAATGAACATAAACTAAAATAATTGTGTTTTTCTGTTAATCATTAATATTCCCACTGCAAAAGATCACAAACCTGTCACTTACCTTTGACAATTACTTATGATACAAACATGCATACGAGGTGCTACCCAAAAGTTCCAGGAATTTGAACATTG
>VCCN01006885.1:6918743-6930852 GCA_006491835.1 Architeuthis dux
TCATGATGAAGAATCAAGTCCTTGTTCTTCCACTGTTCTGGACGTTTGCTGCAGATGCTCTCCTTTGGACACTGTAGTGTCTCCCTGTGTCTCCCAGCTCATGGGAGTCTCACTGAAAGGGAAAAAGGATGAAGCAAAAGGAACAAAGGACAAAGACGATTGTGATGTTGACTGATCGCCGTCAGCAAGTGAACTGTTCTCTTCTCGCTTCCGAACGTCTTCTTTATTTTCCCCCGGTTTGCCTCGCGCATGACCGGGGACTCACTTCCGTTTTAGGGGTTTGTGGCAAGGGAGGTAACTCGTGGTATTTGCTCCCTTGCGCAACCTGGCAGGACATCACAGACACTTCAAAATTTCACAGTAAAACTTTCCATTGACAGTTTGACTGGGTGGGATGAATTCCTTGTGGACAATCCCTCGGATATCAAAGAAAACAATCCACATCGACTTGACATTGCTGCAAACTTGATGCACTTTTTTGGCCTCAGTGAATTGGAGGAATTCCATTGCAACAACTGCTGCTTTGTCTCATAACCATAAACCATAAACCTGTGATTCATCACCAGTTATGAGCTTGGAGATGAAGTTGACATCATCTCTGACTAGATTTTTGAGCTCCCTGCAAACTTCAATGCAATGTACCTTCTGGTCATCACTCAGCAGTCTTGGCACAAATTTTGCAGCAATGCGTCTCATGTCCAACACGTCCGACAAAATGTATTGAATGCTCCCATACGACAGTCCTACAATATCACAAATATCATGGATAGTTCGTCTACAATCTGCAAAGATAGCCTGATGCATTTTCTCAACGTTTTCTGGTGTTGTGCTCTTCGACAGTCATTCAGAACGGTCCTTGTCTTTGACAAACGTTCATTCTTCCTTGAAACGCTTGTACCAGAAAAACGTTTTGCTTTGAGACGATGCCCTTACAGTCGGAATTTCAGCTTGGAGAAACAGGAAAAAGTGGCAAGGTCAGGCGAGTAGGCTGGGTGGGGAATGACTACTGTGTTATTGGAAGCCAGGAACTGCCGGACAACACTGATGCACAAAGGGTTCTTCTGGCTCCACTTACCAGCAGAATGCCGAACTGCATACATTTTGTATAATTATACAACACTAGCTGGACCCATGGAAATTCCATGGGTTTTGACAATCAAGATTATCCATTATCCTACTCTTTTCTCAGCCTTTGCCTGTGTCTTCTTGTTCTCTCCCTTATCCCTTCCAATCATGTCACTCTATGTCTCTCTTTCATTTCTATCCTTTCCCCCTCTCTATATATGTACATATTTATTTTTCCTTTCACCTGGTTTTCTTTTCATTTTCTCTAGCTTTCTGAGCGACTATGTTTCCTCCTTCACATCCTTTTTCCCCCTTCTCATCTCCTTCGCTGTTCTCCAATTCCTTCCAACTTAATATTATTATGTAGGTTTCTCGGTCAGAAAGAATAGCTGATTCCAGCTCAGAAGGGCCAGGGATCAGGCAGATACCACACTTTGATCCTAGGTAGAATAGCATAATGGCCACCATACGTACAATAGAATAAAGTAAGTTTTAGACTATTCCCACTGTAAAAGTTGACAGATCTGTCACTCACATGCATGTACTGTATTCACTCAATGTACAATGTGAGAAATTTAATATAAAAAATCAGGGTTAAAATTGGGTGGTGGGGGTAGCATTATACTCAAGTGTAAAAATAATGATAATATATACAGATAGATTACTGATTTTTAGCTGCAAAAAGTGGGGGTTGCATTATATTCAAGATCGCACTCAAGTAAATACAGTACGTTTTGTAGATAACTATACAATATGGTAAGCAAACTCGTAGTATAGTTTTATTCTTGTAACATTTTTCATTAATCCATATTACATGGTAGATTGATAGGAATTAGATGTGTATTTTACAGTATTTTCCATCACAGTTATATTAAGATTAAGTGTTGGATTTTGTAGCAAGTGTTCAAGATGACACTTATTTCAACCTTGACATTTCAAAATTTTAAATTCCATTTTATACATCACAACAATATATGGAATACTGTATATTCTGGGCTATAATCATAGATGTACGAGCCAGGTGGGCAGTTCAGGCCAAACCAGTGTTAAATTTCAGACAAATCAAGCTTTTTGACCCCCTTAAACAAAAAGTTCCCATATTCCTATGGCTATAAGACAAATGGTTTCTAAGAAATTTTGGAGGACTACCACTCACTGCAACTCATCCAAGCCCCATGTACCCTGTTATATTTGGTACTGAACCCTTTATTCAATCCTGGGAGAGGGGAATTGTTCTCATTCTGCTGTTCATGCTGGAGGATATATCGTCATTGTGATGTCAGTTTGTGTTCCATTGAATCAGTATTTGACTTTCACTGCCTGATCCAGAAATTGAACTCATGACCGCTAGGTAACTATATAATTCTTATAACCACTAAGACATTGTCCCGTTGGACAAACCTTATGTCTGTTCTTTCCTAAAACAAAAGAAGGAGGAGCCTTTGATTAGGAGAAGAAGAATCTACCCCTTCATATTGAATAAAGGGTTCATTTTGAAATTCCCAGATAAGCTTACCAAATACGACAGGCACCTGAAGGCTGAAGGGAATTGTACAATGGCCAAAATGTTTTGTGACTATTGTGACAAGCAAGAGGGAGGGCACTAGTTTGAATAAATCAGTGTATAATAAACACATTTATCACGTTTTAAAGTTTACTCATAAAATCAACAGTTGTAGGCAATGTTAGGCACTCAAAAGGATGAAGATCGAGGTACAACCGAATATCATTTGTATTTGATGTCAAAGTTAGCATTAGTTAGGGGTGTAGTCAGTCCTGAATTAACCATTAAGCAAAATAAGTATGTGCTTAGGGCATCAAGCAGGGGAGGTACCACAGAGTTTTTTCCAGGGCCCACAATAAATGGAAAAAAATACACACCACCATCACACAAACAAACAAAAAATGGACAGCCTATTGAATGCTTTTTAACCTTTCTGGAAGTAAAAAGCCAACCAGGTGAGGAAATGGCAAATCACGTATTGCATTACTTATGGGAAGTTTGTAAACTAAATTTTCAAAATATAGGGGTCAGTCCTACAACAACACTGCTAACATGTCTGGGCAGGGATGCAGCAAAAGATTTTAGAAGAAAATAAGTTTGCCATATATGTACCCTGTGCAACCCATTCACTAAATCTGGTAGGCTGAAGTGCTGTTGACTGCTGTCAAATGACAGTTAATTTCCTCTCTACAGTGCAATTGCCCTATACCTTTTTTCAGCTTCAACCAGACAGTGGAAAATTCTTAAAGTTTGTATTGGAAATGAAAGTGTGTTAAAATCCCTCTCTGATACCAGATGGGAGGCACATACTATGGTAACAGCAGCAATTCTGAAGTATTTCCTTAAGATTTTAGAAGCTTTAGAATATATAACTGAAGACCAGCCATAAAAGGGAGACTAAGATGCAAGAGTTAGAATTTGTTTTTATGTTGATCTTTTGCGATGAGATTTTCCAAAATTTTCATAGAGAAAGTCAGTTCTGCAAAATGAGGACGTGAACTTAAAACATGTGCAGATCTGTATGGGTCATTAGATGACCAACTGTGCACTTCAAGAGATGACTTTGAAAGATATGAAGCAATTGCAAAGGAAATGCTACCAGATGTTGATAACAAGGCAGCTCAAACTCGTAGGCATATCAGAAAGAAGATACCCAATGATATGATATTCCAGAAGCATATCTGAATGCCAGAGATACATTTTGTATCATCACCTTTTATACAATTGCTGACAAACTTGAAACTGAGATGAGAAGACGAGAGGTGTACAATGAAATAGCAGACAGATTTTCTTTTCTAAGTGATATGCCAAATAATGTCACTTCATCATCTACTGAAATTGAAAGGTACTCTCAGTATTGTCAAAAACTGATTGATGCTTACCCAGAGGACTTGAACACTAATTTCTCAGCTGAGCTTCAGCAGTTTCATTCATATATGTGCCATAAGTTCAGTGCAACGAAAATTGTAAAAACAAGATTCGGTCAGCTGAACTTTATAAAATAATTAATTTTGAAAGATAAAATTTTATTTTATGGTTTAGTATTGCTTTTATTTTGAATTACATATATATATATATGTTTGTTGTATGGATGTGAGGGAATCCGACAGAATCCGTCACAGCACACCACATGGATGACTGCAGGACACTGCTATGTTCAATTTTCTTCTGAAGACGTCACTCGCAGTGACGAAAGTCATAAAGATTTATCTTCATGATAATAAACATCTACCATATCTACCATATATATTAATGTTTTAGGGTAAAATAAAGTGGATTTTTTAATTCCTCATGTCTGAAACCCAGGATTTAGCCTTTTAAAGTACTCAGATATCGCAACTGGGAGACAAGATATGAAATTCTGTTTTTTGGTGTACGCTGGCGGCCATTTTGTTTTATGCAAATGAGGTAGTTCTTCCCAACTTTTTTCTTGGGAACATATTTTTTCTGAAAGAGGACATCCTAAGGAACATTTTGGTACCCTAAATGTATAATCATGAGTGGGGGGGGGTGCACGGTAGCCCCTGCTGGTCCCCGGACTATTAGTTTAAGAAATTTTAATTAAACCTTTAATGAAATTTTTTTTAAAGTTTGTGGCTCGATACCGTGTGTTATGCAAAATGAAAATGAAAAAAAAATTAATAGATTTTATAATGTCCTTTCAGAATTGAGTAACTGATCTAATTAAAGAGGAGAATTTTTCTGAATTAAAACAAATCTAAAAAGTAAATAATAAAACTATCCATATTTCAATGCAAGGGACCGATTGTTGTTCAACACCGCATATCGTATTTCTGCTTTGTAATCAGACGAAACATATTCTCTAAAATAATTAAGCGTTTGCATCGTGTTTTCTGTTTTCTTAAAACTGATTTCTTTGTGCCATTCTTTTCAAATTCAACATCATTATTATTATTATTATGAATTTAACAAACAATACAGAGATTGGATTGACTGTGAAATCGTAACAAATCGCGACCGAATTCGGAAACAAAATGAAACCAAGCAGAGCCATATTTGTCTATTTCAAGGTAAGAAGAAAAATACGACTATCAATACTAAAAAGTGAAAGGTTTCTCAAAGAAATGTAAGCCGTAATCATTCAAAGCACATCAGAATACATAAGAAAAATATATTTTCGTACAAAAATACACTACTTCACTAAAATTCTTTACATTTTTCCAGTGATTTTTGTCTTCCGTACGGCTTTACATCCACGTGGGAAATGTGAGAAGAAAATGTGTAAGAAAAACTGTACTTTTTGTATGTTTGTTAAATGGGCTTCTCAAACATTTTTCATTCGCGAACCCACACTCACTGTTATAGGTATTACTAAGGAACCGAGGACAATTCGGCCGCAAATCTTTCTACCCGGGACATTTCGGCCGCGTTTTGTTTTTAAAAGTGAAAATGACTAACTAAATGGATTTAAATTGAAATAGAATCGAAATATATAAATCGATGCAATTTACAATAATAATAAGTTAATTCATGTTTGTTGTTTAGTGTTTTATCAAAAATATTTTTTCAAGCTTTTATAGCTAATTTTTGTTTATTTTCTCGAGTAATGTTATTTAAGCTTTTTTGATTTGAAAAAAAAACAACATTTTTTGGCTATCATTACCTTTCCTGTTTCCAAATGCCCGCCACTTCAGTTGTTGCTGATAGCGGAATCGACCTAGTCGTCCGCTGCTGCAGATGGCGAATTTAAAGTCAAAGAAAGAGACGAGAAGATTCCCCAGAATAGTGTTTTCATTTGTGTTCCTTCATTTTTTAAGTAGTCTACTGATATTGGGCAATTTTATGTGGTTCAAGAGACTAGTGTTTTTGTTTTCAGTTTTTTTATTCAAACAAAAGCTTGATAAACACAAATGAACAAAGGATAAGTTAGGGGTAGTGTTTTTAGCATAAGGATTAGGGTTGGGGTTAGTGTTAGGGTTTAGAGTAGTTAGGGTTAGTTCAGGTAACAAATTTCTATTGACTTGCATTGGTACAATATATGTAGGTATTGACTTGCATTAGTACAATATATGTAGGTATTGACTTGCATTGGTATAATATATGTAGGCGCAGTAGGCCTACCACATGTAGGTATACGTCCTTCAGCCATTTTCACTGCAGAAAGTGGAAAAATGTTGAAATTGTTGACTGCTTCTTTGACTTTAAATTCGCCAGCAGCAGCAGACGGCCATTTGGTAACAGGAAATGTCAGAATTGCCCATTTATTAAATAGGGTGTTTGTACCACTGACTTTTTGACAACAATAACCAGTGAACCACGTGTTTTGTTATTATGAAGAATAGAAACCCACGTAAAAATTTGCATCAGCAATGTTGGCAATCTTTTATTCTTGGTAAGTGCGAATTCTAACAACCATTGACAAAATCGACTACAGATGCACAAAATAGACAAGAGTTGATTGTAAAATAAGGTTGGTGCAGTATAAAAGTTTTTACAACGGCAAAATTAAATTGCTGCAATGTGATGAAAGTTTCCACAGAAAACAGTTTTAAAAAAATTATACAAATATTTTAAAAATTGCAAAATATTTTAATCTATAATGAGTTTTACAGTGTTTTTATGAGAAAAAACCTTTTTAATAATAAATAATCTTTCTGCAACCCTGCATGTGTCCCGACCCCTACTTCGAGAAGGCCTGGTTTAAAGTACAGTGTTTTGCTCCTTCCTTTTAATTTACCTCTGCCAACAAAGTTGGAGAGGTATATGTATTACCCTGTGTCTGTCTTTCCGTCTGTTTGTTTGTCTACACTATATCTCCAAATGTTTTCAATGAAATACTGTGGGCCATTGGCTAAGGAAGAAGTGATTAAATTTTGGGGCGGATCCAGGAATATTTTTTCCATTGAGAGATATTTTTCCATTTTTTTTCATATGTGTTTGCTTATGTCCAGAACACACAATATCTCCGAAAGTTCTCAATAAAATTTTGTGGACCGTGGGCTAAAGAAGAATTGATTAAAACTAAAACGCTGTAGCCAGCCATCACTGCACTTGAAATTCTCATGGCCTAAACGAGCGGCCACCCTCTCTGCAGCATGTTGAATATCCAAGCATCAGATTAGTACTCCCTCAGTTTGCTGTTTCTTGTACCACTGAAATACTACTTCATCCAGGCTTTCGTAGGGTAGCTTCCTAAACCTAAATAATTGTGCGCCCTTAGGTCCAGACACCATCTTCTTCATGCTCTCCCTGATCTTGTCTTTCGCCTTCAGAATGTTGTGGATTGTCTTCTTTTTGAGACCTTACTTTTCCATGAGCTCAGCCTGTCTCTTGCTACATTCATGTTCCTCAATAACTTCCAGCTTTGTCTTCAGAGACAATATATTCCTCTTGCACTTCTCTGAAGGAATAGATGTAGGTGTACTAGTTAGAAGCCATGGCAGAAATGCATGCAAAAAATGCAACACGGTAAGCACAGAATGAAAAACATGTTAACACGAATGAGTATCCAAGGAGACTACGCCGTAACCATGCACACGCATGCCATAAGTCTTTCACACCAATGTATCACATCAGTCGATTGGTGACTGGTTCTCCTATTTGTCGAACTTTCTTTGGTACATAAGAAGAAGGTTCGTTATGGTCCATGTGTTCACCGCATTTATAGAACTTTGTTTGGTAAATCCGAAGTCAGTTCGGATGGATTCATGAGTTCGTTAAAGCTGAAATTTGTTATATCAAGGTTCGTTATAGTGAAGGTTTACTGTATATTGCTTTATTTCAAGTTAATTTGATTTTGTTGTATTAAATGATTTTATTTCTTAAAGCAATAATTCAGTTTCTTTACATTCAATGCTTAGATTTCTATCATTTATTTAAAAATTTAAACAGACAAGATTCTCAACTTTTGTTACCGCTTTTCCATGTGTATGACTACAAAAGAGTCTAGAATAAAAAACCCTTAGGAAAAATATAGCTACTATCACAGACTTTTGACAACGAAGCAATATGTGTCCATTTAAAAACACCTGAAACTTGTAACCTGTCAGTCTTATAGTAATAATAATTGTTGTCATAATAAGAATAAAGATTGTAGAAAATTCTCATATAAAAATTATTTGTGTAAACAATATAAACTCTGAGATATTTGTGTTTGAAACCTTGTTTACACTGAGTAAACCAGTGTACTGTAAGAATTAGCATTAGAAAATGTTAGACCAAAATACACACAGATTTTTAAATTTTACCATAAATTAACTAATGAGTCGATTTCAATAAAATTTTGGTATTTATTCATTTTTTAAAGAATCTTTATGAAAACGATATTTGGTAAGAAAAAACATATGGAAATAATTTTTTAAAGTCAATCACCCTCACCTCTTTTAATTTTATGAATTCTCAATAAAATATCTCTTGGATACACTGTTGAAACAAAAGGTAACTTAAATCATCATATTTGTTATCTGGTTATACTCTTGTACATTGTTAAATATATCATGAGCTTTTATCTTGTACATTGTTAAATATATCATAACTGCAAACAGCACACAAACCTACCATTTCATAATAACTTTATCTTTTTTCTTTTCAATAATGTTAAAAGTTCTTCCCTACACAAACAAATGTTTTCTCTTGTCTTTTTAGAACAATAACAACATTTGCTATATTTTATTTCTTACAGGAGTCTGTCTCCTTTGCAGAAGCAGAGAAATTGTAGGTGAGTACTAACAGATTTCCCACTCTTTATTCTTTTACTTGTTAAATCCTTTTCTAAACACTCTTTTCTTGTAAACCTTTGATGTTGCTGATTCCTTAACTAAAGAAAAACTACCTTATCAACTGAAATCTTTTTTTCATATGCATATTTTTCTGTCAGAAAATCATTTTTTAAACCTTTTGCCTATATATGTACTAGCAAACAAATTAAAGAAAAACAATATCTGAATTCAGATGAACTAACATTGAATAATTACCTTTTTGATGAATGTGTTGAACTAATGTAAAGCTGAGCGTATGTCTTCTGCATTTCATTCCATCTCTTTTTAAAGTAGCTAGATGGATTTGATAGGATTACTTTTTTAAAAATTTAATTGTAAATAATTCTTTTCACTTTTCTCATACATCATATTGATAATAGATTGTTCTTTATTTCTGTTTGATATAATTTTATAATTGCAAATAACACATGAGCCTACCGTTTAATAATACATTTTCTTTATTTACAGATACTGACTGCGGTAGAGAGAAAATAAACTCCTGATGACCATGTATAAATATTGTGTAGAGAAACTCTAATCACCTATTCAGTGTTCAATATAAAAATACATAATCAAGACGAATAATGTTTATAGTTTTAAAATATAAAAACACTGAATAGTGAAAAAGATATTCTTGTGAAATGTGCTGATTTGCTTTTGAGAATGTTAATAATTACAAAGACATTTACAAAAACACACTAAAGGCATACTATATTTGCAAGTGATGTCGTTAAAAATTATTTTTCTTTAAAAGACATTCTTGAAAACAGATTTTAAAGACAAACCATCTTATAAATTGTGTTGAAATTGTTTCCACAAAGCATACCTCTAATTACACACACACTAATGACAAACCATAGTATTGTGATGTGTGAAGATAAGCATTTTCAAAGAATACAAATACATAAACAAACATGCAGACCTACACTGAAGCAAAACCTTATTCCTGTGAGTTTTGTGGATCATCATTTTCACAGGATACCCTTTTAAAGGGACATATTCAAAAGCACACTGGAGAGAAGTTATTTACTTGTGAAATGTGTGGAGCAGCATTTTCTCGTAGTTCACATTTAAAATTACACATGCGATCACATACTGGAGAGAGACCATATTCATGTGAACTCTGTGGGTCTGCATTTGCAAGAATATCAGATTTAACAAGACATATGCGAACACACACTGGAGAGAAACCCTATTCTTGTAAAATATGTGGATCTGAATTTTCAGATAGTTCAAATTTAAAAAGACATGTGCAAACACACACCGGGGAGAAACCATTTTCTTGTGATATGTGTGGATCTGAATTTTCAAGAAAATCAAAATTAATAATACACATGCGAACACACACTGGAGAAAAACCATATTCTTGTGAAATGTGCACATCAGCATTTTCTCAAAGTTCACATTTAAAAAAACACATGAAAACACACTCTAGGGAGAAACCATTGAAGCGTGTGGATCTGCATTTTTAAGAAAATCAAATATAAAAATACACAAGCGATCATATACTGGAGAAAAAACATTCCTGTAAAGATGTGTTCCTGCATTTGCAAGAATATCAGATTTAAAGAGATATTTAAATTGAACAATGACTGGAGAGAAACCATATTCTTGTAAAATATATAGTTCAGCATTTTCCAATATTTTATACTTAGAAAAACAAATGCGAACACACTGAGGAGAAACTATTTACTTTTAAAGTGTGTGAATCAGTATTATCAATGAAATCAGAATGAAAAATACATAGGCAAATGCACACAGGAGTGAAATGTGCACATCAGCATTTTCTCAGATTTCACATTTAAAATTACACGTGATCACATACTGGAGAGAAACCATATCCTTGTAAAGTCTGCATTTGCAAGGATATATTTAAAAAGACATGCGAACATGCTGAAGAGAAGCCCTATTCTTGAAAACTTGTATGAAATGTTGTCAAACTCCTGGACAAAGTCAGGAGTTGACTTCTGTAACAAGAACAATCCTCACCAAAATTAGGGGTATAAACCAATATGTAAAATCCCTGTTTCCCTACCGTGATTTGAACTCACAACCTAGTGATTGCTAGGCTGGTATCTTACTGACTGAGCTAAATTCTTAGTCTTAGTAACAAAAATGTATCATACAGATATGCATTGGCTTATTTCATTTTAATAAATATAGAAAAAAAATATATTTCTATAATTTTCTTGTTTCTTTGTTAAAGATCTGAGTTGGGAAAATTTTTTATTATTTTCCCCATCTGACCAATTGATTAATTTGTAAACAAATTTTAAAATAAAGAATAAGGGACAACTTTCCAGTTTATTCCTGTGTTCTGACATTTATATGTATCTATGAAATCAAATAGATAATTTTATATCCGACAGAATATTATAATTATATAGGCATTTAATTAGTTGGGAACCTATATTTGCTCGGCGCCGGTGTGAACGACTGCTAAACGAGCATAAATGTCAATAAAGAAGTGCCATGCAGGGATCGAACCCGTGTCCACTTGGAAGCAACCTTATACACAGATTCTGTTCTACCCACTGGGCTAACGACACTCTGATGGGAGGCAGGAGTTTTTTACCATACACTTTGCCGGTCTCTCTACTCACAATATATATTCTGGTCTGGTATATATATTATAGTCTGGTTAGTCATTCAATATAAACCATCTTGTGACTAACGTCTTTTGGCAGCATGCCATGTGGGGTGAGATCAATTAAAAAATTGGAAAAAGGGGTGTTCAATGAATAAATCACTTCTCTCACTTTTTCTTGGGTGGTGATCACTAAAGAAAATCTGAATTTTCTCAAAACAAGTGTGAATGTTGCCAGACACAAACTAAGGGACCTATTTAGTATACACTTACATTATAAATTGACCCTCCCCCCCTAAAAATCTATTTTGTGGAAAACTTTCAAAAAACAGAAAATATCTTTTGTACACATAATAAGGAGTAAATGTTTAAATTTTCAGCCCTCTAGCTCCACTGGTGAAGCCTGTATGCATAATTCATACATAGATAGCCAGTCAGACTCACTTAAAAACTGAAGAAACTTATGTTAATGCTGACAGTTTCTAATACACTCTTGTTCATGGCCACTCCCAGAATTTGCACCCCCTTATGAGGAACAATCTTGTTGCTTTATTGGCGCACACAAAAGAATGCAATCAGTCAGTCACACTTGGTTTTGCTTTTGTGCAATCAGTCAGTTACACTTGGTTTGCTTTTGTGCAATCAGTCAGTTACACTTGGTTTTGCTTTTGTGCAATCAGTCAGTTACACTTGGGTTTGCTTTTGTGCAATCAGTCAGTTACACTTGGTTTTGCT
>VCCN01006885.1:6938110-6949496 GCA_006491835.1 Architeuthis dux
TGAATATTAATGACCCTTCTCAAAACTATAGAAAAAGATCTAAAATATTTAAAAGGTATTACAAAAATCACATGTCTACAATATGATGCAGGATAAATATTAAAATAGGGATAATAGTGCAGCCTAATTTTGAAAACAAATACGAAGAAAAAGGACTAAAAATGCATTAGAATCTTCCATAATGTTAAAAAATAAACTACATTGTAGGTATGAACAAAAATGAAAAAAGATTTCAAGTGTGTAAGCAACAGCTGATTTTAAAATGTATGGTTGACACATATATTTGAGTGGAAAAAAATAAACAAGATTAAAATGCACCACAGCTGCGCAAAGAAAAAACAGTACCGCGATATAGAAAGAATAAGAAATATACATTTTAAAAATATCGGAATAAATCGATAAAAATGATGAAAAATCTTTTTAAAAAAGAATATTGAATGAAAAGATTTTTTTTTCTCAGATCAAAAGCCTGATAATTAAATTAATCGAATAAAATTTAAAATTTGCTGAAAAAAAAATTATTTTACATGATTTTCCTGTTTTTTTAATCCCAAAGTAAGAGTTTTGGGTACATTTTCTTGTTTTTTTAATGTAAGAGTTTTGGGTACACATACAATAGTGCGGTCCAAAGACAGAAGTTGAATACACGGACATAGATGAAAATAATCCACTACTTAAAAATTGTTTTCGATCGTGCAAGACAAGGTTAGAAAACAACAAAAAAGAGAAAGATGAAAGTGCGTATCAAGTAAAAAAAAAACTTCATATAGCTCATCGCAAAGAAATTTCCTTTTGTTTAAGACTATTTCAAAGACAAAACTAAATAAATTCATGGAGTAAATATCAAATCATAACCGACATTGTTGTTCAACAGTTTTGTGACACGTGACTGATCACCCTAAAATTATTTTAAATACGTACAAAACAAACAACGATTTGATACACACTTTTATACAAAGTTATTTTATAATTGACTTCAATAGTTTATTTTAATACAACATTGTAGCTAGTAAATATAACTAGCAACAAACTGTTCAAACAAAAACTTCATGTAATTTCTTTTTTTTTAATACAGTTTTTATTTTATTTTAATTTAAAAAAAGTTTTGTCTTTGAAATTGTCTTAAATAAAATGAAATTTATTTGCGATGAGCCATATGAAGTTTTTTTTACTTGATAGGGACTTTAATCTTTCTCTTTTTGTTGGTTTCTAACCTCGTCTTGCACAATCGAAAACAACTTTTAAGTAGGATTATTGTCCGTGTATTCAAGGGGAATAACTTGTTCCTGGATATTATTCTAAAAACGGTAAACATATCTCGAGGCATATATCTGTAAAATGTGTAAAACTCAACAAAAAGCATGATTATATAAAATATAAGTTAATGTTATGATATTTCCTTGACGTGAGAAGAACAGATGCTTCACTTTGATCTTGAATTAAAGGCTACAGAAGACACATAATTCCGACCGGGACCCCACTGCTCTGATAGAGCTAAGATTTCAAAATAAAATAATTTACTACTATTACTGTACTTACTGAACCTGAACTGTAAACAAAGAAACGAGATGAATGTCGCACTTCTTACCTCTGTCGATTTCTTTTTTAAATCTTCCTGGGGGCAATTGTCATCGAAAGTGCAGCAAAAGAACAAAATATATGATAAAAACTTACAGAGTTAAATTTTCTTCGTTGAAGAGCGAGGTGCTTATTGTCATTCCAAAACATATAATGTCCACTAAAGAGTGACACTCAAGGGAGATAATCCTTGTTGTTGATCGCTCTTTCTTCACTACTTTTGTCTTTTTCGAATCTACATCTGAAAAGGGCAAATGGAAATTATTTATATTCAGTGTTTAGGAAATTCGTCTGCATTTATAGGTTTTCCATTGTTTGAAAAATGTTGCTGTGTATTCCTTTATATTATCAGTTTTCTATTTATTGTATTGAAATTATTTAAACTAGAAAAATAGAAAGATAGATAGATGGAAATCAGATAGTGTTTAATTTAATTTGTTTTTAAAATTAATTTAATATCAGTCCTTCTTTATACTGTTAGAAAAAAAGCCCCCCTCCCTTTTTCTAACAGTATAATGTTATCTTAGTTATCTTAATGTTATAAGAAGGGGGCTAATATCTAAAAAATGGTGGGGAGTTTAAAAAAAGGGGGGGGGGGTTAATGCTAAAAAAAGTGGGGCTAATGTCCCAAAAAGAGGGGGCTATTTGTCTCTTTCTCTCTCTATTTCTCTTTCTTCCCTCATCTCTCTCTATTTCTCTCACTCACAATTTTATTCGAAAACTATGCTTACGAGATGCTGACAGCATCATAAAACTATGTTACAACGCAGACACAAAATATGTGTCCATTTTGGAGGTTGAATTTACAATGTAAATTGAACAACCTTTAAATAATATTTTGGAGGATGATTTATTTTCAAAATCTTATTTGCTAAAAACCTTACCTGGGGTTACACACAGAAAATTTCATGGGTTTATGTTGTGTGGGTTTTGTGGTAGGTGAGCACATACAGACTGACGGACATTTGGTTAATTATAATAAGATATTGCAATGCTTCATTAGTTTGTGCTGTGTTTTCAGAAAATATTACAAAAATAATCATGATACATGCTCCATGGAAAATAGTGAGAGTTGATCTATGAGAAAAAACATTGTATTAAAGTTAATTTGCTTTTTATATCTTTTGTTCTAACAACTAAAACATAATGTACACAAAAAAATAATACCTCAACCTCTTCTGTGCCATGTTTTTGTTATTAACTGCACACAGCACAGAAGAAGTTGGAGTAGGGATTGAGCTTTAAGGTCTGATTTGGACTCATGCTTGTCATGTGAGTCCTCATAGTTCAGATGGGAAGAGTGGCAGGACGGATACCTAGCATCCCTCTGGCATAGAGAGACGTGAGTTTGAGTCTCACCAGGGATTTATTCTTTATTCGGATCATCGCTGTTTATTTACTCACAGCCGAAGGGAATCCAGTCTAAGAAGAGTTGCGATAAAAAGTAACAATAATACTAAGATGAAGGTAAATAGTAGCATAAAAATGAAAGAATTGTTAATAATGATTTACAATACTTCATCTACTAAAAAATAAATAAATAAATTTGTTCACTTCTTATGCTGGGCAGTACATATATTTCATTTCACTCTATAATGATCGACTACAGATCATGATTTTAAAGAAATATTTTAAAAATCCTTTTTATATAATAAATCCATTAAAAAAACTTTTTGTTTTTTCTGAACTCATCACTGACTTAAGTCAATGATCACTGAGTTCAGAAAAAACAAAACATTTTCTGCCAATTTTTGGTAAAGCCATTGACGTGTCAGAAATTATGCCATTTTTCTCAACTTTCACAAAAAATAATTGTTTTACTAACACTACTAATACACTAAATAGAAACCAAAACAAACACTACCATGCCAGCCTGAATTAGATTGTGATTTTTTTAAAAATTAAGATATAAGTAAATAGTAGTCAAAAATTAATAAAAATGAGTCATTATATATAAAATCACACAATTTTAGGAACATTCTCCAGGTCACCCTTTTTGATTCCCCTGAAAAAAAAATCACAGGTGCTCCTATACCAAATTTATGGAGAAATCCAAAATATTAGGTCTGTATCTCCAATAGTTTTGAAATTAAAAATCTTTGAAATTTTACTCAATTTTATACATTTTGCCATACAAGATTTTCCGTCCAACCTCCAACATTTTTAGCTCCTTTGATATGGCATGTACAGCTTTGAAACTTTGTGACCAGGGCTAACATTGTCTGTAGAATTCAAAAATGCATCTTACATACTTTTCCTCCTATAAGGCTCTAAAAATCCGAAACCTAAAAAGACAACGTGCACTTTGAGAGCTTCTTACTCAATCAGTATGCTAGATAAAGCACTCATAGTTTTTTCCTGTTATTTATAATATATTAGGTCATGTGTATGCAGTAACCATATTTATTACTGTTATAGGAGTGTCAGAATGATTGTTTGAAAAGAAGCTTGATTTTCGAATGTCCTCATTTGACCATGCGGGCAGTTAACCACCATTTTCATATTTTTACCATGTATTCTTATGTATCTAAAAAATGATCTGACAAAGGTTTGATGCTGTTGCTGAGCTTCCTTGTGGAGTTATGATTTTTTATGCATATGGGGAGGGGGGCTGAAAAGTTCTCAGCTTGAGAAACAATGCCAGTTCTCGGCCCGACCCACTTCCCAAAATCTGAGCGTCATTTTGTTACTGTAGCTGGAAAGAGTGTTCTTTTATATTGTAAAGTGCCAATTTGCAGGATTTTTGCACGTGTTTTAAAATTTGTTTCTATGTCATTCCCTTCTTGGCCAGGCCAAAAACTTTTCAGCAACAAGAGCATGGCAGCTCAAATTTTGAAAAATTATAACTTAAGAAGGAAGCTCAGCAACAAGATCAAATTTTTGTGAGATCATCTTCAGATAGATTTGATTTAAGGGTCATTCCATATCAAATCACCTAATATTTCTTAAGTCCCCATGGGCACCATCATAGGTTTTGATGAAATTACAGTAGGTAACAGGTTTCAACCCGGAAAATTTCAGCTTGATTGAACAAATGGTTCAGAAGTTATGACAAATTGAAATTTGCTTTAATTTACTTGTCACAAGCATAATTTTGCCAAATTAGGCACTTCGTAACTATGCTATTTAAGAAGCTATCTAGTTGAAATTTGGTATCCCTGTAGTTTTCAACCCAAATAAGCCATTTATGGGTTCATTCTATCTCTATTCTATATGATTTGGAAGTTGTCCTTCAAAATGAGGGAAAATGTTTTGGGGTTTGTTTTTTTTTGGTGGAGGGTGCTAAATGTTTGGCCTGCAGTAGAAACTAAACTAAAGGTGTTAAAATAAATATTCCACTGGATTATATTCATTTGATGTATTGCCTTGTGTAAAACATTGAAACATAGAGTTTAAAAGCATTAAATACTTTTCTGTTTATCAAAACATAGGACCATTACAGTAAAACTGAAAACTTTGGGTGTTTTTTGAAAGCATGAAAAGTAATGTAAACAGTTGAAAAAAATGGTTCAGATTTTGCTGAATTATAGTTCAATCTATCTTGTTTCATTCCTAAAAGTTTTTAAATCTGTACTCATATCTAACTTGGCCAAATTGCCACAAAAGTGCTACATTTCAAAGAATCTTTTTCAGAAGAATTCCAACCAAGTATCTAAAGTCGCTGTTAAGAAGGTTACACACTGAGACTGGTTCTCCAAATATCCAACTGCTCACCACCTGTCAGGTTGCCACATATGTCCAAGTTCAGACACTGTGTCCTTTTTAGCTATGTATGTATTTTTTTTAAATTGGACATCTAAAATTATCTGATTTATTTCTAATTTAAGGCCCCACATAAATTCAGATTGATATTTCTGAAACCAAAAGCTCTGTACACAACCATTCTTCTTAGGCAAACACTTTTCTATTTTTTAGGCAGGCAATAAAAAATTTAAAACTATCTATTTTCAGTAAAGGTTATCTAGTAACCGATTAGGGTAATTAGACCCTTTACCAAGTTCAGCTTTTAGAATTATTTCTTAACCTGTCTCACATATTTAATTGCTTTACACAAGGTAATAAAAAAAAAAATGAGCACCGCAGAACAAGAAAAATAGAAAAAAACATTTTGCAAGTAATTTTTTTCTGCTTTCAATCCATAAGACCTTTGTTTCCTCGGAGAATTTATCAGTTGTGAGAAATGTTGATTTTTTAAAAGTTTTAGGTTGGGAGTTCTATTTACAATGTAACTATAATGCTAAATACAACCCGTTTTTCTGCCATTTATGTGGAAGTATGGCTTATATGAATTATTTTCCCATCGTTAGGAATTTTTTTTTTTAATTCTTTTATTTCTTTGTATTTTTGTAGCATTGTTGAAAAAAATCTTTTTTTGGCTTGATTTCCAATTTTAAAAAAAAATTAATTTTAGGACAACATTTTTAAAATGATACAAGTCATACAAGCATACACACACACACAATATATATTTTTGTTTTCTGTCCGAATTTGACCGATTTTTGGAACATTCATGTCCAATTTTGAGAAAACTGATTTAGCAAAACGGCCACCCATTATACCAAATACCTATAAGAAGCTGCCTCCTCCTCCATTTGAGAAAGGCTAAAGGAAGAAAGTGTAACCAATCTACAAATAAACACAGTGTTGTTTATCAGCAGAACTGGCATTGTATCATTTGTGTTTATGCTGCATTGAGAGTTTATTTCAGCTATCTTTTCTATGTGATGAGGGTGCCACACATCAAGGTTTCAACTGAGCACCGGTAGACATCATCAGACCATCAATAACACAGCATGGGGAAAGCGGTGACCAGCAAGTGTTGAGCCCACAATATCATATTACATCTAATAGAAAAAAATAAAATAATTGCTTTTTTCTAAAACTAAAACCAACATTGCTGTGCCGATGACTGACAGGTATGAGTTTGTACCAGTCACTGTTGAGACATCTGGCTTGATTGGCCCGAAGCGTTCAAACTCATCCACCAAATAGGCTCCAAGACCGCCCAATGTCATGACAAACCGCACGACCATATGTCGATGGCAATCATCCGTAAATAAATGCATAGTTGCTTCTTCTGTCAACAAGTCAGTGATGAGAGGCAAATTAATAAAAAGAGGCAAAATAGAGAACATAATAAAAGAGACTTGAAAAAACATGATTCATCCTCCCAAAACACATTTTATTTTTCATTTGAAAGAAAATGGCAAAGCCTACTATTAGGTTGTTACACATGAAAGGTCAGTTTTTTTTAAATCATACAGAATAATGCTAAAAGTGAAAGTGAAAGTAAAACTAATGTAATTGCATTTTTTGGCAGATTCAATGTAAATAGAGATATAATCCATTATTATTAGAGGTTTTTGAGCCCTTAACAGCAATGGTGTCTACCCAAGAAGTAATTTTAAAGTAAAAAATCAAACTAGTACATAATGCTGCTCAGGCTGATGATAACATCAACAGAGTATTTGGAGTGAGCACTATTAAAGTGCAAACTGTTCAGCATTGGTTAAATAGGTCTTGGTCTAGAAATATGGATATCGTTAATAAACTTCAACAGAGACCCAAACCTGTTCTTAATGATGAAGAATTATCAATAGCAGTGGCCAACAATTCACAAACAATAGTTCAAGCACTTTCTGGAGACTTTAGGATTTCAGCAGCGACAAAATCACATTATCTCAAGACAATAGGAAAGGTTAAAAATGGTATTCAAAAAGCGACATTTCAAATGTAACAACCTAATATTGAAAAATACATAAGCTATATTTCATAGCGTGGAAATATTTTTTATTAAGATAAATAAGTACATGTCATTAAATATTTTAAACATTCACTTTTAAATTATGAAAAACAAAGTTCAGTCAGGCCTTAAAATTGTTGATATATTTTCATTGAACGAGACCATGTAAAATTTACTTGCTGTTAAAGGTATGTGGACCTGTTGATTTTCCTGTTTTAAATTCTGATATAACAACTATAATTTTTTTAAATTTGTGCACTCTCTGTGTTTAAAATAAGGATTTAAATTTTCTTTTAAAAAATAAGTGGAAATTTCTCTTGTCACACAAACTAAAGACGAGCAAAGAACATAAACATGTCAATATTTGGTGCTGATCATAATCTCAAAAGACACAATCCTGAATGCCATAATCCCAAAAGATCAATTGATCTTTCTTATTGTAACTCCTACAACACAATGGGATACAATTGGGTTAGGGTTTGTTTTTAAGTAAATGTGTTTTTATTTGTTTCTCAAATAAATCCCTTTCTAAAACTGTAAATAAATGTCTTTTAAGAATGTCTTTTAAGAACCTCCTGTCCTCCCCCACATTGTGATTAAGATCGAAGGAAGAAGACTGGGCACTTTAGTCAAAGCATCGCTGAAACTCCTGGAAACCACAGGCATAAAGTTGAGATGAGCAGAAATTCTGGTTGCAAAATTCAAGTCAAAACTCTTGTATAGAATGATAAAAAGGTTTTTATTCTATACTAAAGAAATAAAATCTGTCGTCTGTCTATGGTGGGAGGCTTTATGATACTGTAAATTGGGAGTCTCTAATCGGTAGGGAACACAATGGGCAGTGAGATGAGAAAAGGTGCTACCACAGTGTTAAAGGGATCAAAGCAGTGGACTCCAGGGACTTATGGGTTTCAGCCTGCGTCACAGAAGCTCAGGACTAGACTTCCACTTGGTGCTAGAATATTTAGTAGTTCTGGGTTAATTTCTCAGTGTGTCCTAATGCCAAACTCGATTTCAACAGATGGGTTTCACAGCAGTGAATGGCAAGGATTTTGTTTAGTAGATAAAAATTGAACTTATGAGAAGCAAAAACCCAGCTATTTTATAATAAACCACCCCTGGCTGTGGTGGGCACGAAGTGGGTTGGAAGAAAGATTAATTATCAATAATTCCTCATAACTCTTTACTTCCGATCAGCTAAAGATCCCTTATAATCAGGGAGTTCCCACTTGTGCCGCCCCTTTCGTCACACTCATCTTTGCCTCTTAGGGCTGGACCGTATATGTCAAATAGGAACACTCTTGACCAAACTGCATAAGAGTAAAAAGGGAGGAGCTCCACTTAATAATTAATTCTAATGTCTCCAAAATCTTTGCTATTTTCCCAAAGACTATCCAGGCATTTACTGATAAGTGTTTCAGTCAATTCATCACAAAACCCTTGGCCTGACACTTATCAACGAAATCCACTTTTAATTTCCTTAAAATAACATTTCACTTCCTGCTCTGAGAATGGCATTCAAGGTATTAACCACATGGACCCCTTATTCGGAGTCCCTTCGCACTCTTAAGATTTGCATACTTTCTTTCAATTTTCTCGATTCTTTTAATAACAGGATTCTCTTTTACAAAAAAAAAACAATGTACAACTTATCTCCTAAAATCCTAGAGGTTTAAAATCCTGATAACCATAGTCTCACATTAAACTATCTTCTTAGTCATTGTTACAAGACATGGGCATGCACTGTACAACCTGGAAAAGAAAATGTGCAAGAACAACATTTTAAACATATGCCTTAAAATTTATTTTGATAACAGCATTGGAACTACCTTCTGAGTCATTGTTGATAGATACAGGCAGGCATTGTACAACCCAGAAAAGAAAATGTGCAAGAAGATTTCAAAGAGAAAATGGTTTCCTGCTATCATGGGTTCTGATGATTTTAAAATGTTAACAGTGAAAGTGTTTGGCTACAAACATCTGCAGAGGATTTTTAATTTCCTGGGTGTTTTTGCATAGGTTTTTGGAAACTTGACCAAGTTGAAAATGCATATCCACAATTTCCAAAAATGTATGATTTCTGTCCAGTTTGTGTCCTGATATGTTGTACCAAATGAAGCTTTTTTGAAAAGTAGAAATCCACACTCTTTACAAGCATATATTTTATATACAATGTGTGTGCATATATGTATTGTTATTGTCCAAACAAGAAGATTCACACATTTCACAAAAGTATGATTACCTTTGTTTTATGAAAGTGAACTTCTTTGAAAGGGAAGATCTCCGCACAACAGATGAAGATGGTTTCTCTCCTCTGTGTGTTAGCATATGTTGTTCCAAAATTGTCTTCCATGAAAAACAAGAGCCACATACCTCACATGAATATGGTTTCTCTCCTGTATGCGTTCGCATATGTGACATTAAATTTGACTTTCTTGAAAAGGAATACCCACATACTTCACAAGAATATGGTTTCTCGCCAGTGTGTATTCGCATATGTTTCACTAAGTCTGACTTTCCTGAAAAGGAAGTTGTACACACTTCACAAGAGTATGGCTTTTCTCCAGTGTGTGTTCGGACATGTTGCACCAAATTTGACTTTGATGAAAAAGAGGAGCCACATACTTCACAAGAATATGGTTTTTCTCCAGTGTGCGTCCTCATATGTATCACCATGCATACCTTCTCTGAAAATGAAGAACTACATACTTCACAAGAATAAGGGTTCTCTCCAGTGTGTGTTCGCACATGTCGCACTAAACTAAACTTTCTTGAAAATGAAGATCCACAGATCTCACAAGAAAATGGTTTCTCTCCAGTGTGCAATTGCATATGTTGTACCAAATGCACTTTCTGTGAAAATGAAAATCTGCACACGTCGCATGAAAATGGTTTCACTCCTGTGTGAATTTGCATATGTCTTTTTAATTTGAATAAATTAGGAAATGCAGATCCACAAACTTCACAAACATTTGTTTTTTTTGTGTAATTTTCCATTTTAAAAATCTTAGTCCATTCAAATTCATTGTACCAAGAAAGGGTCACATAATTTCTTTCTGACTGGAACGACTGTGAAGAAAACAAAAATGAAATAAAACTAATTAGAAATACTTAAAATGTTTTTTGTTGTAATTAAAAACATTTTCATCCCACAATCATGTGCTACTCACTAAGACTTAGGCTTAATACACAAACAATTCAAATAATGGTGTGAGAAAAGAATTGTTTTCATTTTGTGGTATGAAGTGAAAATCCCAACTTGCCAACATCATTAAAAAAATAAATTTATTAGTGCTCTTGGCTCCAAAGAAAGCAATTATAAAAGATCCTACTTCAATCAGTCTTATTAATGTTTGACTAGTATTTCTTTCATCTCAATTACAGTTGTCTTTTATTGTGACTACTATTCTATGGCTGTTTGTAAACAATGCAAATCGGAAATAAAGAATAAGCTTTTGGTGAGTCCCAAACTTACATTCCTTTTTCCTTTGGAAGCCTCGGTCTGATAGAGCTGCGAAAGCCAATGCTAACAGAAGCTCAAATCTACCCATATAATTGTTTACTAACAACCATAGAAGGAGTCTGAGTAATTACAATATAAAGCAACAATAGTCAAAAGTTAATAACAATTGACAATGCTTCATCTAATAATAAAATTCAAGATATTTCAATCAATCTTGTTTGAAAAAAAGCAATTTACTACTAAAATACAAAAGTACTTCCAAAATTTAATTTCCATTCGGTACATACTGCCAAACAAACTGATATTATTAAGATGCATGTTTGGAAGGGCCTGGACTTTATGGTGTGTGGAGCAGCCTGTTATAATTGTCATGTAAAATAATTTTCTGTCTGTCATACAAAACTACGGCTTCAAATTATTTCAGTTACTTCTTTTAGTGTTGCCAATTTAAATATTTCATATCTGAATTTAGATCTATTGCCAATTTAGATAAAAGATCTATAATTTGTAGTTTTTTAATTTATTTTTATTAGATCAAAACTTCAAACTCGACACTGCAATGCCTTGTGTGTTAACTAATATATCTGGTGAATGTCAACTTT
>VCCN01006885.1:6952054-6974230 GCA_006491835.1 Architeuthis dux
ACAATAGTATCAACAAACACTCATCAATCATGGCGGATTTTAAGTATTTAGTTGACAGAAATGAATCAAGAGTTAAAACGGTCTAAAACCTGCTCCAAGTACACAAAACTATTTTTTTACGAATACCTTTATTCTATTTTCTTGCAATTGAAACCAAAATTAAATCTTCAAAGAAGATATTTAATTATTGCAATACGTTTTTAAAAGATCTTTAAAAAGTCCGTGGACGTACCTAGAATTCTCCTTTAAAACAAACTCAAGTGAAAGTGGAGTGGTTGTAGAGGTTGTGTTTAAATAAAAATACGTAGACAACAAATTTCTTGAACGTTCCATTCGGCAAACGTTGAATTCCCGACCGTCGAAATCAGCGATCTTCAAAAGGACACATTTCGTGCAACACCGTTACGCCTGGTATCGGCTGCTATGAAGAACCTCGTGCAACACCATAACGTATGATATCGGCTGCTAAAAGAACCTAAGATTTATGCTTTCGTCTTCCAACTTTTTTTATAAAATGAAATTTTAAAAAAAACGAAAATCATAACATTTTAAGAAAATCTATGAACAATTTCGATTTTAAATGTAATACTTTATTAATCCAAGTTGCAATTAATAACATATCAATCAGTTGTAAATAATAGCAGCAGATTCAATCGTTTGTAAATAATGTTAGGTTCTTCATAGCAGCCGATACCAGGCGTAACGGTGTTGCACGAAATGTGTCCTTTTGAAGATCGCTGATTTCGACGGTCGGGAATTCAACGTTAGCCCGTTCGTTCAATATCAGTCGTATTTTTCTACATTTCTTTTTAGATGTGAAAATGTAATAAAAAAAGAAAGCGAGAAAATGGATCTTCAACTTACCTTTTTCACATATGAAATAATAATGAGAAAGACAAAATAAACAAAAAAAAAAGTGGAAAATATAGACGTTATAGACGATGTATTTTGTAATCGCCACTTTATTTTTTCAAGTGTCGTTCAAATTTGGTCGGTTGGTTATGATTTCTCATTCAATCATTTTCTGTAATATTCGGACAATTCATAAAGATGATGTTAAAGTTGAAAAAATAGCGCAAACAAATCAGAATTAAGAAATTTGTGAACACAATACAAACGTTAAATTATGTCGGAGAAAATATTTCGTTTGATTAGCAAACATCACAGGAAATCGCTAGGCGGTGATGAAAATCATTTTGTCCCTTGTGTTAAAAGATACACAAATGAGAAATATTCATGAAAGTTTACCGTAATTACTCGTGTATAACGCGAGAAATTTAATATAAAAAACTGGGGTGTAGCATTATATTCGAGTGTAAAAAATGCTAACATACATACATATATTACTGATTTTTAGATTTTAAAAAAGTGGGGGTCGCATTATATTCGAAATCGCATTGTACTCGAGTAAATACGGTACTGTATTATTGTTACTAAAACACCGTACGAAATATACTAATTTAACTTCTGCATTGTGTTTGCACATTTCTTAATATTGATTTCTTTGTGCCAAATTTTCAACTTTAACATCATTGTTATGAAGTGAAGTAAGAATATACAGAAATTGATTGACTGAAAAATGTAATAAAATAAGAAACAATTTAATAAAGTAAATAAATGTTGACGATTTAAGTCAAATTTAAGTAATATTTTAATAAAGTAAATATTACTTATTTTATTACTATAAATTAAATAAGTTAAAATATTACTTATTTTGTAAAATAACAAGAACCATAAGTTCAACGATGCGTCCACCACTCGTTGTAATAGTAGCAGGAGGAGGAGAGAGAGAGAGGAAGATGAGGTTGTTTCACCTGACGGTCTGGACCAAGTTTCATATCAATCCAACATTATACGGCTGAAAAAATTGATATTTAGCATTACTAGTTGTAGTAGTAGTAACTGGAGGAGGAAGAGGAAGATGTTGATGGTCTGGACCAAGTTTCATATCAATCCAACATGATACAGCTGAGAAAATATATTGATCATTAATAATTCTGGTAGTAGTAGCAGGAGGAAGAGTGGGAAAAGGAAAAGGGGAAGATGAGGATGGTTCAACCAAAGGTCTGGACCAAGTTTCATATCAATCCAACACGATACGGATGAGATCATCGATATTTAACATTACTAGCAGGAGAAGGAGGAGGCGGGTGATGAGTATGGACCAAGTTTCATATCAATCCAACATGATATCGCTGAGAAAATTGATTTTTAACATATTAGAGACCAACCAACCAACTGACCTAAAAGTGTCTTATAGAGATGTGTTGGACTCATCTAAAAAAACTTACCTATGGCTTTTATTCTAGCCGGAAAACAAAGTTATGATTTCCTAGCATACATTATCACTTTTTTACACAACGATTTTTTTATCCTACATCCTACTTCCAGGAGGCTATATTTCCAGGGGTGTAGCTGGAGATTTGGAAGCCCAGGGGGCTTGGCTCTTTGAGGGGCCTCTCCAACATTTAGTGAGATTTGTTATTGTATAATGTTAGTAGAAATTCAGTAGGTGAACTACTATTTATAAAACCTTTGCGGGGATTCAAAATCGAGATGGTTCTGTAAAATCTGAAATAGGGGGTAATCAGATGGTTCAAGTGCCGGAGAATGAGAAGGGTATGAGTTTTTTTTCCCAGTTAAGGGCTTTAATCTTTTCAGATACGGTCCTTGCTGTATTGGCCATGCATTATCATGACAGGACATCATACCTCTGTGATTGATTAAACTAGGCCTTTTTTTCTTCCAAAGCAGTGTTTAAACACTCTAACAGCAGGCAATAGATGTCTGGGCAATCGTAACATTGACTAATAGAAACTCAAAATGGACCACACCAACACAATCTCACCAGTTACCAAAACATTCCTTGGATGGAGGTTCATTTAGGGTTTTGCTTTATCCTGTTTATCCCCACTAAACCATTGTCTGCATTGCTTTGAATTCTTGTAAAATATCCATTTTTTCATTCTCAGCCACTAATCTGTTCTAAAATGGTGAGATGCACAAGAATGCAGAGAAGTGAAGATGTCCACAATTTCTTTACAATTGGCTTCTCCCAAATAATGGGGAACACAATTTCCAAGTTAAGGCACCTTTCCAAGTTGTTGCAGATGACAGTGAACCATTGAATGTCTTGTATTCAGATTTTTAGCTAATTCTTCATCCGTAACTGCACTATTTCTATCGAGTTCAGACAAAAGCTGGTCATCGTTGAACCAAATAGGAGAACCTCTTTGTGGTGCATATCTCAAGCTGAAGTCACTTTTTCTAAACCTTTTGAAACATCTTTGGCAATTTCTTTTGTTTAAAGTATCTATTCCATAAACACCCTGAATATTTCAGGTTTCTTCTGCAGCATTATTGCTGTTTCTAAACTCATACAGCATTACATGTTTTATGTGCTCCATAGGCATGTCCATCTTTAAGTGGGTCAAATCAGTAACTAATTTAGTTGAATTGTACTGTGACAATGTAATTTACTCATTTAAAACTGTATGAACATGTACAAGCATGTATTGTTATCATTAAGGCATTTTAGAATAGCGAAAATATCACTCAATCTATCAATACCAGATTTCAGAAATTACTTATGGGATGACCTGATAGTATGTATTATTATCATTTAGGTATTTTAGAATAGTGAAAATATCATTCAATCTATTAATACAAGATTTCAGAAATTACTTATGAGATGACCTGATAGCATGTATTGTTATCATTTAGGTATTTTAGAATAGTGAAAATATCATTCAGTCTTTTGATATCAAATTTCAGACATTATTTAAGGATGACCTAATACTTTTTATTGCAACAAAATTGATTATTTTTTTTATTTGTATTTAAAAAAATAAAAAAAACCAAGGGAAATTATGAATCATTGCCACCTATATATGATGCTTCTGTTTACCTCGTAAATTAAACATTGGTGGTGGGCAGTTATTACCAAAATGTCCAAATTTTCAAAAAACAAGAGAGAATGCTGCTGGACACAAACTAAGTGATCAATTTGGCCTAAACTAAATTGTAAATTGAAACCCTGCTAAAAACCTATTTTGGAGGGAAATTTGACTATGGTGGTGCTGGTGTAGATCAGTTTTATACCTTTAAAAACATTTTTTTTCTTAAATCAAAGTAAGCTTAGAAGATCCAAAAACCTCCAAAACAATTTATTGTAAAGTTTTTGCTGTTTAAGGGATCACCTTAATTTTATACATGAAAATCATATATTTTATAATATATTTTAGTAAAATATGGAAATAATGTATTTTTCATGAATCTTTTATACATTTTTTTCATCAAAATAAGCTTTAGAAGGTCTTAGAACCCCAGACAAAAAATATTTTAAAATAATGGAGCTTATGGTTTCAATTCATTTTTGGAAAATTTGTAAACAACCCACTTGATAAAAGAAGTGGGAAAAATGCCTCAGAAAATTAATATTATAGAAAAAATATTCTCTGTTCCTAGTGTTTAAGAAAAAGAATTTATAATTTTTAGAGGTTTTAAGAACTAGAGCTTATTTTGATAAAAAAAATCGAAGAAAGAAATATGTAAGAAATTATATATTTTATAGTACATATTTTATATACAATCTGTGTGCATATACATTATTGTTATTGTCCAGAAAGATTCACACATTTCACAAAAGTATGATTTCTCCCAAGTGGTTGTTTACATTTGTTTTACAAAAGTTGATTTTTTAAAGGGAAGATGTTAACTCTGCAGATGAAGATGGTTTCTCTGCTGTGTGTGTTAACATATGTCGCGTCAAAACCGACTTCCATGAAAAGGAAGATCCACATAGCTCACAAGTATATGGTTTCTCTCCAGTATGTGTTCGCATATGTGACACTAAATTTGACTTACTTGAAAACGAAAATCCGCATATTTCACAAGTATATGGTTTCTCACCAGTGTGTATTCGCATATGTTTCACTAAGTCTGATTTTCCTGAAAAAGAAGTTGCACACACTTCACAAGAGTATGGCTTCTCTCCAGTGTGTGTTCGGATATGTTGCACTAAATGTGACTTTGATGAAAAAGAAGAGCCACATACTTCACAAGAATATGGTTTCTCTCCAGTGTGTGTTCGCATATGTGACACTAAATTTGATCTACTTGAAAAGGAAGACCCGCATATTTCACAAGAATAAGGGTTATCTCCAGTGTGTATTCGCATATGCCGCACTAAATTTGTCTTTCTTGAGAAAGAAGATCCGCATATCTCACACGAATATGGTTTCTCTCCAGTGTGTGTTAGCCTATGTTCTGCTAATACTGACTTCCATGAAAAGCAAGAGCCACATACCTCACAAGAATATGGTTTCTCTCCAGTATGTGTTCGCATATGTGACACCAAATTTGACCTACTTGAAAAGGAAGATTCACATACTTCACAAATATATGGTTTCTCACCAGTGTGTATTCGCATATGTTTCACTAAGTCTGACTTTCCTGAAAAGGAAGTTGCACACACTTCACAAGAGTATGGCTTTTCTCCAGTGTGTGTTCGGACATGTTGCACCAAATGGGACTTTGATGAAAATGAAGAGCCACATTCTTCACAAGAATATGGTTTCTCTCCAGTGTGTGTTCGCATATGCATCACCATGCATGCCTTTTCTGAAAATGAAGATCCACAAACCTCACAAGAATAAGGGTTCTCTCCAGTGTGTTTTCGCATATGTCGTACTAAACCAGTCTTTCTTGAAAAAGAAGATTCACATATATCACAAGAATATGGTTTCTCTCCAGTGTGTATTCGCATATGTTCCACCAAATGCACTTTCTGTGAAAAGGAAAATCTACACACTTCGCATGAAAATGGTTTCAATCCTGTGTGAATTTGCATATGTCTTTTTACCATGGAACAGTTAGAAAATGCAGTTCCACATACTTCACAAGAATATGGTTTCTCACCAGTGTGCGTTTGCATATGTCTCACTAAATCCGATTTTCTTGAAAAGGAAGACCCACAGATTTCACAAGAGTGTGGCTTCTCTCCAGTGTGTGTTCTGTTATGTTGCACCAAATTTGACTTTGATGAAAAAGAAGAGCCACATACTCCACAAGAATATGGTTTTTCTCCAGTATGTACTCGCATATGTTGCACCAAATGCACTTTCTGTGTAAAGGAGAATCTACACACTTCACATGAATATTGTTTCACTCCTGTGTGAATTTGCATATGTCTTTTTAACTTGAGACTATTAGAAAATGCTGATCCACAGATTTCACAAACATTTGTTTCTTGTGTGTCATTTTCCATTTTTTTTCTCCAATCTCAGGTCACCCGACAAAATGTTGATCAATTCAAATTCACCATACCAAGAGAGGTTCACACAAGTACAAAGCATAATTTCTTTCTGATTGGAACATCTGTGGAGAAAACAAAGATAAAATATATTTAAATCATTTTAGTAAATCACCAAATAAGATTATATTGACAATTTACATCAGTTTATATACAAATACTTATAAATAGGATATATATATTCATGTCTTCAATATTTATTTCTATTCCTTCAGATGAAAGAAATCTCAACAATTAAAGGCAACACTTTAAGTAAACATATCACTTCAATGATTCCTTTTTAATAATTTTCATCAATTTTTTGTGATTAATTTTTTGATACTCTTTCTGATGAAATAAAAAATTCATGACATGTAATAAAATTCAAAAAAGGCCAAGGGTTGCTTTGAAATTTAAAAAAATCAGATTCCTAAACTAATGGTTCTAGCCATTTCTGAGATATTTCATGAAATTAAATAACGGGTAGGGTTGACTGACTTTTAAAAAATTGCCACAAATTCTTCTTACAAAATACCCTATTCATAAATGAATAAATACCAAAAATGTTATTGAAATCCGATCATTAGTTATTTTTTGGTATATTTTTAAACCTTGGTATGGTTCACCTGTAGCTTGTTGACATAACTTGTACGCAAAAAGAAAACAGGTTTTTGTCATTTTAGTCATCCATATTTTAAAATTACCATGAGACGCTCTGTCAATAATTATTCTGATGACAAACTCATCAATCATAGTGGATTCAAAGTAATTTGTTGGCACTACAAAAATGTAAACAATATTTTTTAAATTCTATAATCATACTAAACAATATTCTCAAGTAATTTTATGTGCTTTGTTACGTCTGGAAATTGGTCAATTTTGAAGAGAATTAATTTTTCTGGATTTTGCATTTTTCTTCTTTTTTTGGTGGTGGGGGGATGCTGTAGCCTAAACCTATTTTTTAACAAATGTAAGTAACTTCGAACATTTCAGAGACAGACTAGCGACACCGGTTCTGGATAGTTTCTTCTTCGATGTCTACACGCAGACTTTGTTTATCTTGGTAACACTGCTGACATTTCAGTGACATCACCAGTGTCGAGGAAAAGTGTGTCCCTTTTCAATTCGACAAAGTTTAGGGTGCCTGATCTGAAGATGATCCATTTTAATTTTAAGTTTAATTACGCTTTCAACCATCATTTTTTTAAATTAAATAGGCCAAGAAAGCTTTTGATCTCACCCTTGTCAATAAGCTGTCAACACCCATTATTGAAGTTTTGCCAGTAAATTCTAAACACGGAATTAAAACAGACCGATTCCACGTTTATTATTAATGAGAATTTCTTTTTCTTTTTTTAGACAAATATTATGTTTTTAAAATAGGATATCAAAAGCCACATAGATGCTTATTGAATTCAGATAAGTATTTGAATTTCCTTAGATTTTTAAAATGTCACTGTGATTTTCAGTGTGACATTCAGCAACAATTGTAAGTAGCATAACCAATGCCCTTTAAAACAAACTCAAGTAAAACTGGAGTAGTATTAGAGGTTGTGTTTAGATAAAAATACATAGACAATAAATTTCTTGAATGTTCGTTCAATATCAGGGCCATACTTAATGCAGTGCAAACAGATTTTAGACACCCACCAATATATCTTAAATATTTTTGGTTTTTAATGTTTCAATTTGTTTGGGAATTTATTGTGTTACATTAAACATCATAATTTTATAAATATTTCATTTTTATTTGCTTGAAAATAATGGCAAGAAATGTTATGCACTACTGGGTTCCATCATTGTTAAATTCGGCCCTTGGTCGTATATTTCTACATTCTTTTTTAGATATGAAGCAAACTGTAATAAGAAAATAAGGACATCCAGGAGTTGATCCATATTTATAGAAACATCTAGAATCTAGGAAAGTTTAGTGTCACAAATTAAATATCTAAAAATATCTAGAATCTAGGGAAGTTTAGCGTCACAGATAAAGATTTTAATAATACAATGTTTACTCACCTTAGTTGAGGTCATTTCTTAATTTAAATGCTTTTAATTTTAATTTTAATTTACAAAAGGACACGAATACAGATCAAACGAAACAAATTTTGATTGTTAAATGTTCAATTTATTTCTAAATTGCCGAAAGGGTTAATGTTAATTTTGATGTTTAATTTACACCAGATATTTTTTCTGCGATAATCCTTTTAAGGATTATCACAGAATGTTATCTGTGTTTTTAAACACAGAGAACATTCAAGATTTCTGTTCCTATTAAAAGGAACGGTCAAGCATGCGCAATAATTTCGGACGCTAAAATAAGACTTAGCCAATCTGGATTCTAGATGTTTTTGAATATGTGGATCAATTCCTGGATGTCCGAAAATTATAAACAAAAAAGAGCAGACTTACCTTCCCAAATATGAAACAATAATGAAAAGGACACAACAAAAAAAGGAAAAAGTGGAAATATAGACGTTAATCGCCACTTTTTTGCCTTTTCAAGCGTCGTCCAAATTTGGTCGGTATGTTATGATTTCTCATTCAATCAGTTTCTGTATTCTTCGGACAATTCATAAAGATGATGTTAAAGTTGAAAAAAATGGCACAAACAAATCAGAATTAAGAAATGTGTAAACACAATGGAAATGTTAAATTATGTCGGAGAAAATATTTCGTTTGATGGGCAAACATCACAAGAAATCGCTAAGCGGTGATGAAAATCATTTTGTCCCCTGTGTTAAAAGATACACAAATGACAAATATTCATGAAACATTACTGATTATTGTTACCAAAATACGATATATCCATGGGTCCGGAACCCCCCCCCCCCAACAAAAAAAAAACACGTATTGGTACCACCTGAGGTGGCAAAGTCTAGTAATGATTTTTGTAAGCTTTCATGTTTTTTGTAATCTTTCATATTCTGATATGATCATGATAGCCTTTGCGCAGTGACAGCTTGGTGATAGATACCATGACTTTTATACCTATACCCTATAACAGGCGTCCGGAATAATGAAATGGGCATTATAGGGAGTCCCCGAGTTACGAACGTCCGACTTACGAACAACTCGTACGAACGAACTGCCATGCCATAGAGAATCTTTTTTTAAATTGAGTTACAGACAGCGGTTCGGTTTGTAACCAAAAAATTGCGCGTCTTCAGTAGTAACATTTTTAAATGTGTATTTTGGGCTAAAATTTTCTAATGAAAATTCTTACGGTACCGAGTTTATATTGTTTAATGTTTACACAAAAATAATTTTTATACGGGAATTACATATATATTTCAAACTTATGCCGGTGTTAGTCGAAAAAAATTACTTACCAGTTTCAAATTAAATGTTATTTATTTATTGTATTTTAATTGTTTTCTTCATGAACACACACCTTCTGTGTGGGTTTTTAAAAATTATTATTATTATTGTTATTGTTATTGTTATTGTTGATGTTGCTGCAGCAAGGAAAAACTTGGTGGATGCTAGATATGCACCGTACGTAACTGTTCCGACTTACGAACAGACCTAGGAATGGAACTCGTTCATAACTGGGGGGGGGGACTCCCTGTATTACTGAGAAACTCGAAAGGCTGTTGGGTCACAAAACTGGTCTTCATACATTTGTTCGAATGCACAATAAAAATACAGGATAATAATATGGAATACAATAGTAGGGTAGGGAACTACTTGAATATTATAAACAACATTGACAACATTACTTACTCAATGATACACGTAATTGCATATATATCCTTAGTGGTAGGTATATATGAAAAAGGTTACATTATTGTTATCAAGCTCTGTGTGTACTTAGATGGGGTTAACAAGGATAATGAAGACTAGAAACACCACACTCTGCATCAATGTACCAATAATACCATCAGAATCATCACACTGTGTCACTCATCAAACTGTGAGTCTCTCTTGTCATCTGACTCCCTGAGTTCAAAGTCAGGGTCTGGATCATCCTGCCATTTTTGGACATGTGCAGGTCTGTCACTTGCTTGTTAGCAGTTCCAAGATCACATCTGGTGCAGGCGGGGAGTGCACCCAGTAAAAGGACAGCTTGTCATCATCGTCTGTCCATCTGTACTCAGCAGGGTTTAGCATGACAGGTTTAGCCTGCAGACAGCACTTCCAGATTGCTGCCTGATAGTTGGCTCGTTGAACATGCCTGATGAGACAATCTTTATATTGTGGCAGCTGGCTGGACTCGACCTCTCCCCTTTTTGTGCAGAAGAGCTAGTAGCGCAGTTCGTTCACCTCACCAGTGATGCTATTAGCAACATACATGTGACAGGTGAACTGCTTGATTTTCTGGAACAGCTCATCACTGATGTTCATGACTACCCCAGTCCACTAAATGTCTCTTGGCAGGGAATGTCTTTTGTCACCATTTTCAGGGCATTCGGCCTCTAGTCCGGTTCACTATGTTGAAAAAAGTTGGCCAATGCATCCTTCACATCCTGTGTTATGTTGTCCTCCTCTGTCAGTTTCATCAGTGCTGACATGATGTTTCTGTCACCTTTCATGTACAGTTGAAACCACTTGCCTTGTCTTGTCCCAGTGCAACCCAGATGCCATCTGCTGGATGAGAACTATTCCATTGACAATTGCAATTTCTGGCCCCTCAGAGGGTGCTGAAGATGTTTCTGCTTCACCAACATGATCCTCAGATGCTGGTGCTTGTGCATTTTGATGGGTTTCATCATTTTTTCCAGCTTTTCTAGGCAATGCATGAGCTTTGATTTGTAAGTACATAGAAGGATGGATCGATCTGGGACAAACAATGCCTGGGGAGTCAGAGTAAACTCGTAATTACTGATTATATCCTTCTGATCAATGTCCTGGTTTGAGCTGGCTAGAACCATAAACCGACCAGTTCTTTTGTTTCTTTCTGATCCACCAATTGGTCACAGACCTTAACAGTTTGTTCTTGTTTTCTGACAAGAACATGGCGTTGTTCTGCTTCTTGACTGGTGCCCACAGACTGATGTGTCCATTGATGTATACAGTTCCTGGCCACTTTCGTTGACATTCAAAATATGTGGGGCACTCTCTTAGTGAACATGTGATGCATGTGTCATGAAGTTGTAAGGCAGATCGCCTTGTGCATCAAAGGGATTACCATGACTCAGTATAGCAACATTGATCTTATTGACAGCGTCATGCTATTTCTTGACAGCACTTAGTTGTACCTCATGGTATTCTTGTGGTTTATGAGCAGTAACACCAAATTGCCCTTTAAACTCTGTTGAGATGCGTGACATCTCTGGTGTGGCCAGAAAGAACCGCTGCCATGCGTTGTCATTATTGGAAATACCAATAAACCCTGAATGTATCTTCATCATCCTATTTAATTGTTTGCATGCATGGTGTCATAACCCTCTGGACAACAGGAGTTAGCTTGTGCTATTCAACGAAGCTAGTCACAACTGAATCTTCTTAATGCTAACAACACCATTCTATTCTTCCTCCCTATCTTCTCAATCACTAACCACTACTAAAAGTCACTAACTAATACTAATACTAAAGAAGAGACAGACAACTGAAAGAATGGACTTCTCACTTTGTGTTTTCTACATAGAAAATAAGGTAGGTTCTTTTTCATTTACATTTACATGGTCTGTGCCAATGGAGACAAATGGTATCTCACTTTTTGTGACAGATATATTCCTGTCTTGAAGTACACGCTAGGTTTCCAGATGACTTCTCTTCAGCTCCTGCATGTCTGCAATGTACTGTAATGTAAAAGGCGTTTGTATTTTATCTAATCTAGGGCAAAGAAGAGGTTGGTTAGTGCCTCTTCAGCTTGTAGATGGTGAACTAGATCAGAATTTCTTGAAGCTTCAACAAAGAAAATGATGGTTTTTGTTAATGACTTTGCATTAGAGCATTTTTTGCTTCCCATTTTTTTAGCTGTTCAATAACATCTTCGACGGTGACGGTTTGAAGCAGGCAGTCATTGGCATTAGCGATATATTGTGCTTCTGTTAACTTGCACAGGCTTCTTGGACTTCATTCCTTGGCTTTGAGCAGAAGGAGAAGTTCACATAGAGCCATGTACTTATGGATGTGTGCACAAAGAGTTCTCTTGTAGTGTGCACACTTCAGGATCTGTCATGTTGTAGCGGAACCATATACATCAGCCGCAATCCACACATCATCTATCCCAGAATTTTCAATGGACATAGTTCCCTCAGTGCAGCTATTACAGTATATAGCTCACCCAGCCTGGGAGGAACTGTTCTTTTCAAATCATCCCTTGAATCCACCAATTGCACTGCCTTTTCACATAAGGCCATGTCGAAGGTAATCACTGTTCGGTGTTCTTCACCAATGACCAAGCTCTTCAACTGGGATGCTTGTAGAATCACAGTCAGCATTGTAGACCACTTGTGTGCAACTTCTGGCAGCAGCGGTAGTGCACCAACTTTGGTTATGGATTGGCCAGATGATATGAGTGACTTGAATCCAACACAACCAGGCCTACTGCTTTGTTCTCCATTATCCTTTTTTCTAGACAGGGCAGATGCTATGATCCAGCTGATGGTGGTCAGTTCATAAGATTCAGCAACACCTGTGGTGTTGACTATGAGAAATATCCAGAAAATATTTAAGAAAAACAATGTGCAAGTACGTGTCCCATAAATCTTTTGATTCAATTATTAATAATAATTATTAAATATTTATTCAAAATGTATTACATAATACATATTGGATTAAATAAATAATTAGTTTCAATGTTTAATCAGTTGAAAGCAACTCTATTTCTTATCTGCGTTTGTGTTTGTTCATTTTGTGCATCCGTAGTGGCTTTCTTCAATCGAAAATTTGTTGTGCTCCCATATCCAAAGATTGATAGTTTTTAAAGACAGGCAGAGGAATAGCCTTGGGCAGACATAAAGGTGCTAAATGTATTTTTAAATAAAGTTTCCCTAAATTCACAAAGAAGTAAATAGCACATTTAATAGACATCAATAAAGAAAAAATACAAAACAATAAGTAGCCCAGAATTAAATAGTCAATTATGAAAATGAGAAAAACAAGCACTTTATGCTGCCAGACATATCATTTTTGTTTACATCTTGAAGTGTGAATGTTGGATGGGAGAATTGCATATTTAACGGTTACGCACTATTTTATATATTGTTTTACTTCTACTAGGGGCGCACCAGTGCACCCTGTTTGAGAACCAAGTGGCATAAACTAGTCAGTTTTGTATAGAAGGCATGAACTATTTTTGACATCTAAAGCTCTGTTCCAGACATATCTCTCAGAATTTCAGTGGCGAAACTACTTTCATTTGTTCTGTAATTGATTTATATCCTTTGTAGTTAAATGTATGTGTATAGTTTTTTTGGTCAAAATAGTTTATGCCACTTCAATATATTAGGTATACATAGAGACCTGTCCTAGTTCATGACACTTCAGTATATAACTGCCTCAAATTGATGAGTCTCACATATATAATCTAAAAATGAAAAGTACATAAAATTACCATCAATGAAAATGTAAACTTTGGGAAATCTTATACTCTTATCATATAACAAGATGAAATAGCAAATGTCATCCCTTGTGATACACTTATCAGAAATTAATTTAATTTTTGGATCACTTCAACATCCTACACCCTAGGGTAGCCATTGGAACATCACCCCCTTTAAGTTTTGGCAATTAAAAGTAAGAGAAGATATTTAAATGCAGTATCGCCAAATTTGTTTTGAGTTTTCCACGCAATACCAGTCAGGACTTTTTGCTTATTGGGTATCATTCAATGTTTCCTCACACTTTGCTTCATACTTTAAAGGGCTGTTTTAACTTAACCCGCTGGCAATGGCTTGGAATGTATTGTCAGAGATGGGTTTTGTCCCCATAATTTCAGCAATAGAGTGGCAAAGTCTGACGTCATAACCCAACTTCCAGTTCCAAAGTTAAAAATTCTACTACTGAAACACAATAGGGATAATTTTGTTTGTATCTTTTTTTTTGGTTATTTCAACTGCAATTTTACAGTTTGTCAGTATAGCACAGCCAGTTTATACTGAATAAGATATTTTCATAACTTTTAGTCATCTTATCAAATTTTCATTTGTTTTTTCCCATCGGAAGTTCGAGCAGAAGAAGCAATGATACCAATGGACTGTTGTCAACAAAGCGACATGTTGATAAAATGCCTGAAACTAGTAACCATGTCAATTTTATTGTAATAATCTTTGTGTTATTAATAAGAAGAAAGATTGTAGAAAATTTTAATCTAAAAATTATTTGGTAAACAATAACTCGTGAAATCATCACTTTACCACTCTATTAAACATCCTCCTCCTAAACCAGTCTAAGGGGAGGATGTTAAAGTGATGCACATTTTTTACACTCCATAATTTGGTAAAACATTATGCTGGCCCCTGTCAAGATTGACACTTTTTACAGTTACTACTCCCTGGGCAGGAGGTGTGGGTGACCTAATGGTTAACAGCAGGGGAAATGGAATTGGCAAATCCAGTTCAAACTCCAGCTTGGAAAAAACATGAATCCATCTCTTTTCCTCAAGCCCTACTATGGGTAAATAGCAAGGTAGACTAGGCTCTTCAGCCTTGATGGCAACCAGTCTAGGAGAAGGACTACTCTGATTCTGAACTGGGAAAGTTCAACCCCATGTCTAGCATCGCAAAGAGTAGGAGACATGTTCTCAAAATGTAAGGTTAACAGCGGCTCTAGTGAAGCTTGACAGACCTAGCAAGCTTGAAGTGGATTATAAATTGCTCAAGTCAAATAAAGGAGAAAGACGAAATAAAACAATCGCCATCTCCACCTCCCTCCCTGGGCAGTAGATATGGGAATATGGTTTGCCCAAGTGCCCATTCACTATCTTTTCTGTCAATTATTGTGGCATGCCAGAGACAAGACCTTTGTCAAGATATCTGATAATGGGATAGAGCACATGGATGTGGATACATACCTTTTCCAAGGCTATCAGTACAAAGTGAATAAAACTTGAATCCAGTTTACTGATTTTGCTTTCCATGCTGATAATTGTTACACCACTTTGCAATTGGTAAAAACTATGCCAACATAAAATACTAAAACTTGAACTTATTATTCCTAATGGTACAGTGTGCCATGCTGTTTGCACCTTGGGGTACTCAGACATATGTTGTTCGTGGGACCTATATGGCCAAGGCATGAAACCAACAAGACTGAGGAGAAAATACCAACAGAATGGTTCATTGCGTATTAGTATATGTGAGTGTGTGGACAAAATGAAAAGACAATAGGTGGTACACTAGCAGCATTAAGTTATATGGGGAACACATATTCATGTACATATAGATATACACTTTAATTAAACCAAAATGTAGCACAGCTTGAGAAAACCATTGAAAGAGTCCAATTCTCAAAGTCCTAAAAAGGCAAAAATTATGGAATCATCACACTTAGAGGATGTTTCACCCAGCTTTTTTTACTTTCCAGCGAATAAACAAATAATTTTCCTCTACTTGATCTGGAAAAAAAATATGCCAATAATTTAAATATTTTAATCTAATTTGTTTGTGGTATATTTCATGAAGCCAAAATGATTTGTTTATTCACTGCAAAGTAAAAAAGCTGGGTGAACATTCTCTAAGTGTACTTATTACATAATTTTTGCCAGGGGTAGTATAAGAGTCAATTGAAAACCTCTTATGTCATTTGATTCTGTTTCCCTATGTATGGGTGGCAGCGACCCAGCTTTACTCTTTCCTCCCAACATCCATTTTGCAGCTTTTATCTACCAGAGTATCATTACAGCAGAACTGTCTTTCCTTCCTGGTCAGTTGACAAGACACAATGACTGATACCTTCTGAAGTTCTGGCTGCTACTGACAAACATCTTAAAATTCCAGACCACTTGACCTTTTCTCTGGTAACTCAGTACTCAAAGCAGCCAATCATGGCACACTACATACCTCTTAGTTTGACATGAATTTCCCCAACTGAGTCCCTATCTTTTACAAAGCAATCAAATCACATCTTACCACCCGCAATTTCAAAAGTCAAGCAAGTGCTGGGTCACCATACACTGTTTAGTAAGCTAGTCTTGCAAGCTACGGAAAATGATTTATCAAAGGAGACTCCTTAAATATGCACCAAATCATAACAATACTAATGCTAATAATAAACTTCCCCTCTTTACTTCAGACAATATGAAAACACAATAAATCAACATTACATAATTGAACAACTACTATTAATAAATATAATTTTATAGTGTATTTTTCAATGAAATACTTTAATCTTTTTCTAGGATGTTTCATTCCAATTTGACTCTCAACTGCTTGAACATCACTTGTTCTGAAATGTTATTTTCATGTGGTATGTAAAGGTCTTACCCAAAGGTTTGGGGAATTTGACCATAAAAATTACATTCACACCTAGTTTCCACCATCTCATTTGAAGTAGTCCTCTTGGGCATGTATACAGTGATCTCACAAAGGGTAGCAGCAAGAATCCATACTTTTGCACATGTTGTACAAAATCCCCAAGCATTAAATTCAATTATTGGTACAAGACACTGAGAATAAAAACATCATCAGAGAAACGATCATTGAAAAAGGTACAAAATCATTTAATCAGAGAAAATAAAAGTACAGATAATACAAACATCTTCAGAAAGATTGAAGAAATAATAGTCACAAAAACTGTTAAAAAGAACTTCAGGATCAAAGTATTTCCATGTGTTTTTCCTATATGGATAAAAATGTGCCTTCATGAATATAACATGGCTTCTTTCAGATATCAATCTAAACTAAGATATTTTCTTTTACAATTGTACCTAAATTACCCACAATAGACTACTGTAGAGATAGACACAAAATACAAATCAGTAGACATAACATGTCAAGATCTTCAATCCACGGATATTTTTACCAATAAACAAAATTCTCAGTTTATTATTGTAAAAAGCTTGAAGGAACAGAGCCACAAAAATTGTTACAAAAATGAATTTCTTCATAAATATAACAATTTGGCTTCTTTCAGATATCAATCCTGTTGCTCTTCTTTTAAATTTCCATTGAGAACATCATCAACACGGAATTCTTTAAAATATGATTTCTCTCTAGCATGAGTCTTTAAGTGTCTTTTTAACTGTGAACTGGCGATGAATGCAGATCCACATACTTCACAAGAATATGGTTTCTCTCCAGTGTGTCTTCGTGTGTGGCATTTTAAAGCTGAACTGGTTGTAAAAGCAGATCCGCATTCTTTGCAAGAATATGGCTTCTCACCAGTGTGTGTTCGCATATGGGTTCGTAAAGCTGAACGTTCTGTAAATGCAGATTCACACACTTCACAGGAATATGGTTTCTCTCCAGTATGCGTCCGCATGTGTATCTTTAAAGTTGAACTTTGTGAAAATGCAGATTTACACACTACACAAGAATAAGGTTTCTCTCCTGTGTGTTTTCGTACATGGACTTTCAAAGCTGTGCTCTCCGAATAGGAAGAGCCACACACTGCACAAACATATGGCTTCTCTCCTGTATGTGTGGACATGTGAATTTTCAAATGTGAACTCCTTGCATAAGAAGAATTACAGATTTCACATGTGTATGGTTTCTCTCCAGTGTGTGTTCGCATATGCATAGTCAAATGTGAATTTAGTAAAAATGCACTTCCACACACTGTGCAAGAATAAGGTTTCTCACCAGTGTGTCTTTGTATATGTCTTTTTAATGTTGAACTCTGAGAAAATGTAGATCCACAAATGTCACAAGAATACGGTTTCTCTCCTGTGTGTCTTTGTAGATGCCTTTTTAATGTTGAACCTTCTGAAAATGTATCTCCACATACTTCACAAGAATATGGTTTCTCTCCAGTGTGTGTTCGCATGTGCAGTTTTAAAGCTGAGCTCCTTGAGAATGCAGAATCACAAATTTCACATGAAAATGGTTTCTCTCCAGTATGTGTCTGCATATGTCTCTTCAGACTTGAATTCAGTGAATATACATTCCCACAAATTTGACAGTTATAAGTGTTTCTTTCAGAATTTTCACTCATGTTTTCTGATATCAGGTTAGAAGTAAAAGTCAGTTGATCCATAGAAACTCACAATGCTCTTTAATAATATTTTTATTGAAAATTGGTCCCTTATTTTTCTCCATGCAGGAACATCTGTGAAAGAGAAAAATTATGAAAGTTTAATATATTTATAGAAAATTAGTGAGATCCAGGTAAATCCCACGGTTATTTTGAAAACTATAAGATATAAAATATACAGATGAAAACAGTTGTTATTTCGAAGAGTATAAAATATAATATTTCCTCAAAAATAATTACAAAATAAGGAAAACCAGACATAAATATAAATGATTATTTTAATTACTTAAATTTTTTTGTACCATATTTTATCTTACTTTTATTATGTATTTTTCATCAGTAATAAATAGCAGAAGTTGTGGACAGAGAAACAAATGGAAGACGTCACACTGTTCATTATATAGATAGATTAAATGCAGAACATGAGAGAAATTCATATCAATTCATTTCAAGCATTTTTGCTACATTCGCTTATTCTTAATTCTGCCAGTATTAGATATTCTTTACATTACTTTTAAGTAGACGAAACAGCAAAAGATACTTTTAAGTAAATAGATTTGAGGCCAGTGGTTTAATGCAAAGTTAATAAATATTTAATTGCTTCTCATACGGCAACAATTAGAGTATCAGAAATATGGAAAAGGAAGATTACTTATGAAAATGAAATAATAATTTCTAAAATAATAAATCCTGTAGCAAATGTTTTCTTATTATCTGACCAATGCTGTAAAAAAATCCTTCAAATCAAATATTGTACACGTGTATGTTTTATTCTTGTAGACACCTTGTGGAGCATAGGGCCGCAATTTTGCTGTGGTTTCAGTAGCAAGTCAAACTTTTTTATTGAGCTGGACCAATGCCCAACCCTAACCATTTTTCAATCGGGCTCGAGATCAGCTACAGCTGTAGATTTTTTCTGTCAGAGTAACTTTCTCAGAGTTAGACTGCCTTACAGGGCTAAAGAGCTGCAACTACCCTTCTATCTATCATAGCTGGGGGTAAGTGGATTCATGTCTTTGCCAAGGAAATTAGTGCAAAGTGAATGTAAGCAGCATCAGCTGAAACTCAAACTCGGTTCGTCAATTCTTTTTTGGGTGCTGGTAACGCCAATAGTGAATGCACAGATAACTTCAAGTCAGGTCTTATTAAAACAAATGGCTTTATTCAACTGTAACAAATAACAATAACAAGGGCAATTAACTCTTCCTAACCGGAAGCAGTTATTATCATCAGCAATAACATTGCTGTATATGAAACATTTCTTTCCTTTTTAACAATTATTTTCATTTATAATATGTGTGGGATAGTATTTTTTAATTTTGAATAATACATGTAAAAACCCATGTTAATTTTTTCCTCCAACTTGACCTCATATTATTCAGTAAATAGAAATGCTTCAGAAAGTTTAATTCACATTGTGCTCTTGTGTAGAAACAAAAAAGATAAAAGATAGGCTAGTGAAATTTTAGCGGAAAATCGTTTGAACAGCATTTGAAAATACTGAATTATATTTCATAGCAATCTTTGGATTTGGGTGCGTGCAATTTTTACTACGGCTGCACAAAAATGCATAATGAATAAATGAAATTGGTGGTGCGTTTAAAGTTTACACAGAAAACAATGAAAGTTTTCACAGAGAAAGATTATAGTTTTCAAAGAGAAACACGCATTGCATGTATGTTGACGGAATTGCGTGACAAACATGTAAATGAGTCAAGTCTTTTGATAATAAATATTAATATAATAATAAATAACAATAGAAATGAATAGAAAAGAGTAAATAAATAAACCATATTAAATAATACATATTGAATTAAATGAATAACAAGTTTTCATATTTAATCAGTTGCAATCAACTCTGTTCCTAATCTGCGTTCTTTTTTGTCCATTATGTGCATCCGTAGTCGTAGTCGAAATGTGCATCCGTAGTCATCGTCAAAATTGTAAAAATCTTACGCATCCAAATCCAAAGATTGCCTATTTTATTTATTTTTTATTATGGAAATTCTTTTTACTAATTCAGAGAATAAAAATCCTGATCGACTATCACATTTGTTTTTTGACTTTACGAAAATTCATTATGGTGGTATTACTATTATTCTTTCATTTTTGGGTGCCTCAAGCTTAAAAAATGTGTGATTAGAATATGAAGCCAGGTAAACCCAAAACATTCAATACTGTCACCAATTACTTGGATTTGTGTCATGTTTTAATCCAGGGGGCTTCTGTAATGTTTGGGATTAGATAAAAACCTTTAGACAGAATTAATATTAGTAATATTTTTCTACTTACCTTTTTTTTCGTGAACTGTAATGAAAATGTAAATGACAAAGAAAGTGGAGAAAGTAGGCGATAATATTTACCCCTTTGTTTTCAAATGTTGTCCGAATTTAGTCGACTTGTTAAGATTTCTTGGTCAATTTACACAATTTCTCTATTGTTCGCCCAAATGATAACAATTAACATTAACAATATTGTTGGCTGTTGTAAAGAATGGAACAAAGGAAACGGCATTAGTTTCGTCTGATGACAAAGAGTACTGCTAAGCGGTGTATAACAATATCACGTCCCTTGTGTAATAAAGGTGTATGGCACCTTTAAAAAGTTTGAGCTGTTAATTTTGTGTGAAGCTTTATTGAAAAAATTACTAGTATGTTTAAACTTTAAGAATGCAATTATCATTAATTTTTTCAATCTATGTTTACGGCAACCCTTTAAAAAGCTATTATGACTCAATAACTCAAATTATAGAAATCAGAACAAAATAGACGTCGAATGCATCATCTGAAAAAAAATGACTTGAATTGAAAAGACTAAAACACTAAATTTTAAATGATATATATGTGAGTGCGTGTTAGCTTTGAGAGCGAGTAGAAATTTTGAATTAATCTGTACCATCGAAAAGAAATGTTTTTAATTAATTTTTAGTTAACTTATTTTATTAGAATTATTATTTTTTTCATAACTATAAATTAAAATATTACCTATTTTGTTTTTAAAATATCACATATTTCATTACTATAACTTGAATAAATTAAAACATTACCTATTTTATTCATAAAGAATTCTTATGACTTTTGTCCTAACCAGAAACTAAAGCTACGACTTTTCCCCCTATGACTTAGTCTTTACCTAGTCTACATTTTGACTTTTCCCATGTCATTTTCCCCTAGGGCCTAACTACATAATGATTAGTTTTGCCTTAAAATTTAACGAATAATTTTTATTTTGTTTGTGTTTATTTGAAATGTTACTAATCTGACCAATTAAAATTTAAAAGCCCTGCGAATTTCAATCTATTAGATACAAAATCTTTTAAAAATCTAATTATAAGAAAGGTGCATAAATAATATTTTTACAAGAGTGACGAAACGATGCCCATTACGGTTTCCGGTATATTATTGCTATGAATGCAATGACAAATACAGAAACTGTTTAGATTTAACTGAGAAGAAACCTTAACAATCCAATTAATTTCGTAAATCAATAAAACGTAAGAGGTAATTATTACACCGACTACTTTTTTCTCTCTTTTCATTACAATTTCATTAGTTGACGGTGAGTTAAAAAGGTTAAAGCTGGTATAAATGTTTATTGTTTTCTTTCGAAATTGTACAGGCGCGCATCCGAGTGGGTTGTCCACCCCGCTCGTGCTAAGTACACTTAAAAAAACAACAAATAATCATAAATTTATCATTAAAATTTTTTATTGGTAATCCTTGCTTATTCGGTACTAAAATACGATATAGCATAAAGATTGCCAAAAGTTATCCCCCTTGATTGGCTAATAATGGCTACATTTT
>VCCN01006885.1:6982171-6998388 GCA_006491835.1 Architeuthis dux
CTCTCTCTCTCTCTCTCTCTCTCTCTCGTCATTACAGTTTCACTTTTTAAAAGATTTTCATGGAGAAAATGATGGAAGTAGAAATATCAGATTTTGGAAAAAGATTTTAATTCTTTCCGGATGAAGATTTCAACACCTAAATGGAGGACGTGTCAGGAAAATACGGATGTAAGGCAACCCTAAGTTGAGATATTTGGCACATAATTTGGGAGTTGCTTGATGGGATTGGAAAATGATTCATATCATAAATTCACAATGCTATGCAGGGTGACCTGAGTCTGGAGGTCCAGTCAATTTCCAATGAATTGTATTTCATAGTTCATGTACATACTCTACATACAGGTATAAGATTTGTAAGTGAGTTATTTATATTATCTTAGAGATATACCTAGGAAACAATTGAACATAATATTTTTTTAAATTTAGATAAAGTCCAACACAATACAAGGTTTGTCCAGAAAGTATCCAGCCATTTAATATTAAACAAAAAACAAAAGCCACCCTTGGGCAATGGTGCCTTACTTCCCTTGAAATTACTCCCTTTTGGATCTCCCATGCAGCAGTCTGCAAAGTCCTCTTTCAGGATCGCCATCAGCTGCTTCGACACATTCTCTCTAATCTTGACCACGGTCTAAAATCTCTTTGGGAAAAGCCAGCATTCGCAGGGAGCCAAATCTGGACTGTATAGGGCGGGGCTGATACACCTGAACCTGCATGAGACGTGAAGAATGACTCGTTCAGTCCTGGTGATGCAAGGGTCATACAGTATACAAGCTCACTCAATGATGTCTCACATGATCAGTAAGGTCCCCCCTGATTGTTTGTCAAGGCCGCGCAACCAGTTCTTGGGATATTCAAAATGGTTGCATACTTCACGGACAGTCCCCGTAAACTTATACAAAAGAATTAAACAAACTTCAAAAATAAATTCTGTCAATGAAGGGAGTGTAGAGATGTAGAGTGGTTTTTTTTCTGTCATCAATTTATCCATTTTTATTTAAATTTTATAATTTTCTTCTTTCAAAAATGAAAACAGAAACTCTGAAATAACATCTAACTGTCTGTATGTGTGTGTTTACCGCGATTATTCGACAACTAATCATTGTACGAAGTTAACATTCACTAGATATATCAGTCAGCACACACGGCAGTGCAGTGTCAAGTTTGAAATTGTTTGGATCAGTGGTTCTTGAAAAATTTAATAAAAATTAAGAATTATCTAAATTTAGATATAAAATATCAATCTAAATTTACATATAGAATATCTAAATTGTCAATACTGAAGAGAAGTAGCCGAAATACTTCGAAGTTGTAGTTTCGTACTGTTCCCCACACTATAAAGTCCGGCCCCTACCAAACATGCACCTTTTGAAAGGGCACTACCCTAATTTTAAATTTTTTGGGATCTTTTGACAGAAATCTGTAATGATTACCTCCCTTGATGCCTGCATTTTTTTACAGACGTTTTTAGATCTGATTTCAAGAAGAAATATTAATCTCAAGTTTTAAAGAAGGAAAAATGTATCAATATCCTGAGCTCATTGAATATTTGGTCTTTTTTCCCTTTCTCCATAATGTTACATTGGCTTTAGGAAGACAAATCCTATGAAAAAAAACGGAAGTAAGTGTAAGAGAATTTCCTTTATTTTTCTTTGTTCGTTTACGTATTTTACACATTTTATTTACCTTATCGTCTTGTAGAATTTTCGGATAATTTTTATCATCAATTAACGTAAGTCTAATTATTTAGAGCTTCTTTTTTTTAATTCATAATTTTTAATATTTTTCTGTTTTTTAAGATTTAGATTTGTCAACTATTTTGTACTGTGTGTCTTTTGTTTACAGTTACACTGACTCATATTGCGAAAAACGTGATGCAAAAGAATTCTCAGAAACTTTGTCGTTATTTAATCTTGTCAAACTAATTACTAACTCGAATAGAAGTCAATTCGTCCCATAATTAATGGTATTTATTTTCTAAACAAAAACAACAAAAATAGTTTCTTTTGTGACAATTACTCGCACTAAGAAAATTATATATTTTTCTTATTCTGGTATTTATTTATATTTACTATACGAGGGTGCATCAATAAGTCCGCAGCCTGGCGACACGTAGTTAATTAGCTGAATTTTGATCTGAATTTTCACTGTATAATGTTCGATCTATTCATCACTGAATTAAGTTCATTGACAAAAATAAATATTTGTTGTGTAAAATAAATGTTTTTTTCATCATAGACTCGATGTCTCTTCAAAAATTAGTCTCTTTTATACAAACAATCCTAATACAATATAGTCCATGGACCAAGACCAAAAATATCACTTATTAGTACCACCGGAGGTGGCAAAGTCTAGTAATGATTTTTGTAATTTTCGATGTGTTTGTGACCTAATTCTGATATGATAGCCTTTGTGGAGTGGCAGCTTAGTGGTAGATACCATGAATTTTATACCCATACCCTATGACAGGCATTAGGAACAAAGAAAATGTCTGTCCACACAATATCTCCCAAAGTTCTCAATGACTTTCTATGAAACTTTGTGGAAGGGTGGACAATAGGCTATGGAAGTGATTAAATTTCAGGGCAGATCTATACACAATTACCTCCCCAACCTCGTCCACACCACATAATATCGCCACCCCTGTGTCTTTCCGTCTGTTCACAAGATATCTCCAAAAGTACTGGAGCAGATCCATGCACAATTAACTAACCTACATCGTAGTTATGTCCACATCACGTAATATCACCAAATAGTCCATAGGCCAGACCAGATATCAATACTACCCAAGATGGCAAAACTTTGATGGTGCTATTTTATTTGTTACACCAAATTTTGTGGAATGGTGAACAATAGGCTACAAAAGATGTCAGGAGATTTTGGAGCGGATCCATGCACAATTATCTCCCTTATATCATAGCTAACCGTCTGCAATCACAAAATATTCCATACATTCTCTGTCTGTCCTCACAATATTTCTCAAAAGTTCTCAATGAATTTCAATGAAATTGTGTGGACGGGTAGGCAATAGATTAGGAAGGAAGTGATTAAACTTTGGGGCAGATCCATGCACAATTACCTCTGCTACATTGTAGCTATCTGTCCAGACCACAAAATATCTCAAAAAATTCTCAATGAAATTTCGTGGAAAGGCGGGCAATAGGCTACAAAAGAATCCATGCATCTCCCTATGTCCTAGCTAACTATCCACACCACATAATAGAAAGGTTTTCTATGGGTCCACACAATATCTTCTAAAGTTGTCAATGAAATTTTGTTAAATTTTGGAGCCGATCCATCCATAAGCATGAAATTTCCTTTCCAACGATATACAATATTCCCATGTTTGATGAAAAAAAAGAAATGTCTGACTAGGGAACCATTGTGAAAATTCGCCATTATGAAAACTGTTAACCAAGTTATTTTGACTCACGAAAGGTCGCTCTAGCATGTCCAATTAGTTCCATTAATCAACTAAAAAATTCCTACAGAGCCCTATTACAGCACCAGGACCAATAGGTGCAAAAACAGGTTTTCTGCAAAAAAAATGAAAAAGCTGCTATTTTGGAAAAGGCTATCATGTATCCTTTTACTTCTGTTGGTGTAACAAATAAAATGGCACCATTGAAGTTTTGCCACCTTGGGTAGTACCAATATCTGGTCTGGCCCATGGACTAATATATATGATGCAAAAATTATATAAGTAACCAAGAACAAAATACATTTAAACTAATCTTTATTAAGATGAAATTAAGTTGAAGGTAAAAACTAGTCAAATTTAATTAAAATAATGTGTTACATTTAAACTGGTTTGTTAATGCATGATCAAAAGTTGTTATGCAATTTTGTTACAGTTAAAAGAACACCTATGTGTGTGTCATAACATCAGCATTGTAATTTGAATTAAATAACATTATTTATTGCATCAAACAAATTTAGGGCACAATCATAATTCTGTGGTCCAGTTCAAAATGCTGCTTCTTGGCCTTTTGGATAAGAACAAAGTGTTGTATCTGTTCTTATAGGCTTAATATCTGATACGTCCCTGATGTTTAATGACTTGAACCACAGTTAGAGGTGTTAATACATTTTAAAATTTCAAGCATTGCATGTACAGTATTTCCCATAAATAAGTACACTCCTACCACTATGTTATAGAAAGTTAATTTTCTTCTAAACCAAATATAGCAGGATTTTGTTATTTCCAGTGGAACATTACCCAATCAAAACAGATATTATCAGGTATTATTTATGACCAAACTCTCCAACATTGAAACTCTATCGGCAAAAATATTTTTTCGTAGTGGTGTATTCATCTTTGGACGGCAACACATTCATATTTTTGGCAACAGAGTGTCAATGCTGTAGAGTTTGGTCATAAATAATACCTGATAATGTCTGTTTTTATTGTGTAATGTTCCACTAGAAATAACAAAATCCTGCTATATTTGGTTTAGAAGAAAATTAACTTTCTATAACACAGTGGTAGGAGTGTACTTATTTATGGGAAATACTGTACATGCAATGCTTAAAATTTTAAAATGCATTAACACCTCTCTTCATTCTTATGTATGTAACTATGCTATGCATAAAACTTTCATTATTCGTGGCCTTGCTCCATACACATTTACTCGTCACAAGTTACATTATAGAACACTAACTGATTCTTTTGGGGTTCTAAAACTCTGTGCCATTCATTGGTATTAAAGCCAAAAGCTAATTCTTAACTAGACTGAAATGTACATGCTACAACCAATATTAGCCACATTTAGTTAATAGAAATTATTAAATAATGTATTAGTACATGACTTTTATATCATCCCCTTTTCATTCACAGATTATCCTGTAACAATAACATAGAGAACCAAAATTTTCATGCATCCAAGAATATTGAAAATCTAAATGGATCTCCATCCAGCTGCAGAGCAGATTTCAGAAGACATGCACAAGCAAAAACGCTATTCATGTGAGGTATGTGGATCTACATTTGCAAGGACTTCAAATTTGCATGATCACATGCGAAAACACACTGGAGAGAAACCATATTCTTGTGACATTTGTGGATCTGCATTTTCACGCAGTTCAGTTTTGAAAATACACAAGCGAAAACACACAGGAGAGAAACCTTATTCTTGTCAAGTATGTGGGGCTTCATTTTATGACAGTTCACATTTGAATAGACACTTACGAAAACACACTGGCGTGAGACCATATATTTGTGAAATTTGTAATGCCACATTTTTAGACGGTCCACATTTGAAAATCCACATGCGGACACACACTGGAGAGAAACCATTTTCTTGTGAATTGTGTGGATTTGCTTTTACTTCCAGTTCAGATTTAAATAAACATGTACGGATTCATACTGGAGAGAAACCATATTCTTGTCCACTTTGTGAGTATGCATTTTCAAGCAGTTCAAATTTGGAGGCACACTTGAACAGACATAAAGGAGAAAAACCTCATTCTTGTAATGTTTGTGATTCTACATTTTTCAGCAGATCAGCTTTAAGAAAACATGTGAGGAAACACCATGAAGAAAGTTGATTTCCTTTTAAAGTTTGTAGAGATCGTCATTTTCAAACAGTTTTAATTCGTTCATGGATTTGTAAGCTAATATATTTTTTTATCCTAGTTAGAAATGATTCACAAACACACTTTAGAGAAATGGACATTCTTGTTGAGCATTTGTAAAGCCAACATTCCTCATGTTACTGCTAGAATATAATGGAAAATGAAAATATAAAAAATCACAATAAAAATTCTAAGTTCACTCATTTAAACCCTTTCAGGACCAACCTATCAAGATGCTCAATGGCTGAATTTTTAAAAGGGTATAAAACAATTAAAAACATGTTAATTTTTATTTAATGGTTAAAGAAAGCTATTCTTTTAATAAATCAAAAGTTTTCCATATTTTGAAGAATCAAAATCATGGTGGGATACATTTGTCCCATTAGACATTTATCCCAGGACATATTTAAGCCAGGAAAATCTCATTTACTTTATTTTTCAGGACGCATACATCTCAGTAGACTTCTAAAAGATCTATAGGACATATATTTCCCAGCAGTCATAGAAAACTTAGGATACATGTGTCCTGGGATTCTTGTTTAAACATTGGAAGCATGTTACCCAACATGTATGATTTACCCAAATGTGTTATCTTCTTTAAATTTACACACATGTTTTGTACTCTTATTTTCTAAATAAATGATTCCCAGGTCTTAATTTGTTTTAAGATTGTTTATAATCATTTTTTGTCCATTATAAAGTTTTTATACTCCTTGTTTGTTACATTTACATCTGTAAGCCTCAAAGCTTATGTCTTCACCATAAAATGTCTGTAAGCCGCAATGCTTATTTCTTCAACATAAAACATTGGTAAGCTACAAAGCTTATGTGTTCATCATAAAATGTCTGTAAACCTCAAAGCTTATGGGTTCATCATAAAACATCTGTTAGCTACAAAGCTTATGTGTTCATCATAGAACATCTATAAGCTACAAAGCTTATGTGTTCATCATAAAATGTCTGTAAACATCAAAGCTTATGTCTTCATCATAAAACATTGGTAAGCTTCAAAGCTTATGTGTTCATCATAAAACGTCTAGAAGTCTCAAATTTTTGAAATGCTGCAACTTTTTCACACATTAATGCTTTCTTTTTTTTTGCCAAACCATTATGTTACAAAATGACTGATTTGATACTAAATTAACTAAACAAAATCTGCTGCTTCAACCATTTACATTGACAACAGCACACATCACTGGAAAATATATTTCCTGGATGAAAACAATAGTTATAAAATAATTATTTGAAAATACTCATGTTATGTTAAAAGAATTTATCAAAATAAAAAGATTAATATATTGCTTCATTACATTTACTTGAAATGCAATAAAGACAAAAAAATGTTCATTATAGTTCACTATATTCACTTACACGTGGGAGCCCATCATGTGTTTCCCTAACCATAGTCATTCCAAGTTTTCATTAAAAAATATACTTAGTATACAAATTACTTTAAAAATATGCAAAGTATGCAAATTACTAAAAAAATACACTTAGTATACAAATTACTTTAAAATACACATAGTATACAAATTACTTTAGAAATTGACAAACTCAGGAAAGGAATGATTATTGAAGATTATAAATTACGCTTTTGAAAAATTGCAGTGCGTCTGTTCCTTCTGAGCACTCAACAAGGTGTTCGAGTGTATCATTTAAACTACTGTATTTTTTTTTTGATGGCTTGGATCCCCATGTGTAATGTGCAACAATTTGGTCTGATTAAGGGCTTCTACTTTTTGTAATGCAGTGCATAATTTCTATAAATGCACTGTAAAAACCTTCTGCGCCATTATTAGTTCTTTGTAGATCTTGCGAGATGCACTCTCGTAAGTTCAATAGGAAAAAGCACTTCCCCCTCTTCTGCGTTGTGCCCTCTTTCCCAAATATAGGTGCTTTCAAAAATAAAAACAAAGAAATTCCACTGGTATATCATCATCATCATCAGAGAGAATTTCAAAAACATCGATGAAATCGGGAGGGTGAAGAAATGCCAAAACAATAAAACATTTAATCTTAAGAGCGAATGCTGAATCATTATTGAACTGAACTTTTCTCTTAAATCTCACATATTTTCCTCCAACAAGATTGTCCAAAATGAAACAAACAGCCATAAATAAATGAATTTGGAAACACCATTGTGAAATCATTGTGCATGGCTTTCTCAAAATCCATTATGCAATCTGAGGGACATATATTTGGATGCAAATCAAGGATAGCTGCAAAAAGTCTCCTATAAGTTTCTTCACTTTTATTTAGCAGACACACGTGTGAGAGATAAATCTCTAATTATAATATGAATTGTAAAGGTTTTTGTTCAAAAGATGTGAAAATTTAAACGTCCCATCATACAACCAAGATGTACTTTCTACAAAGTCATCCAGATTCTCTCGCAACTATAAGGATTCGACTAGATTTGCTGATACTTGAAGAAACTTGAATGAATCTGGAATTTCATAACCACATGTGTAACATTATCACCTTCTTGGAGGTTGGCGATAAATGTTCACTGACATTTGGTTGGTTTCGTCACTCCTTGTTGTTGTGGATGGTGTCAAGGCATACAATGTGTCTGGATTTCGGGCAGACAGGGGTTGGTCTCTGGAAAGAATTGGTTTGGAACGTAATGAAGGATTGAGACAGAGATGATTTTTCTTGTAAAAGAATATACTGTTTATTTGTAATTTTACAGAAATATTCTTATATACTCTTTATTTGTAATTTTACACAAATATTCTTATAAAATTGAAAGTGAGAGTGAGTGTCTAGACAGGCTTGGAGATGACCACTCAATCCGTATCTGTTTTCTTAGCTCTGTCAGTCTTATTTATAGTGTGGTTGTTTATAGTTTCTAAAGGTTAAATTAATTCATCTTGTTTATTCTGTATATTTTGAATTTTGGTTATTTTGAATTCACTCATGTTTGTTTATTAAACAGATTTCTGTTTTTAGCTATTTTCTGTCACTAACTAAAGTTCTTTGGCTATCAATTCAATGTTATGAATCCTATTTTCTTCGTTTCTCCTGAGTTACCCTTTGACCTTGACCTTATCAACAGTACCACTGTTTACAAATGTGTCAAGTCGATTCTTAGTTAGTATCAATCTGTATATTTTGAATTTCGATATTTTCTTTTCGTTTATCTATCTATCTATTTTTATTTATACACCCCCTCGCTATGTACACATGGACATGTAAGTAAAGTCTCCAGTTTTGTATATTACGAGAACGGATGGGTATATTTTGCAATTGTGTTTCCTGCTTCATCTCCTAGTTCTTCTGTAGCAGATGCTATTACGTCCCAAGAAGATGCACTTCCTCCCATTTGAATTGCGACATGTATGATGCTGGATGTGTGTGGCTTCCAGAACAAAGAATGATTCTTGATTTGGCACAGGTAAAGTTGCATGAATTCATGCTTTGCAACCATTATAAAAATGCTCACATTGCCAATAAGTTTTTGTTTTTATAGGGTTATCAATGCTTTTCTTAGGTATAATCAGGGCTTATGAGAGCAGAGTGAAGCTGATGCATCAAAGACTTCTAAGTCTATACGATATGTCCATTAATAAAATATGACTATCAATTATCAGCAAGCAAATATAGTATGGCGTGCTAAAAAGGTTATAGCAGATGAAACATTATGGCTAAAGGATGCAGGTGTTTGTGTAGGGGAAGCAAAAACAGCTTTGCACCAACTTATAAAATTTCTCTTTGAGGCCCTGGATATAATTGAGTTCATCACAAAGTTTTCTCTCATTATTCACGAGTAATACATGTTAAGGCCATGATGTCGGGGTAAAGCTTGAGTGGAAATGAACACTATTTTGGGCAAGGCTCAACATTCATGATTGAAATTAGTCATTTTGTTTGTTAGCTACATTTTAGGTTAGTAAGTTAGCAGTGGATCCAGATCTGAGCGGAGGGGCTCCAAAATCTTTTATCTCACTCCATGTCTAATTAGACAATGGATATAATAAATTGGTACACATACAATAGTGGGGTCCAAAGATTTAAGACAAAAAGTTATTCTCCTTGAATACATGGACATAGACGAAAATAATCCCTTACTTAAAAATTGTTTTAGATCATGCAAGACGATGTTAGAAAACAAAAAAAGAGAAAGTTGTATCAAGTAAAGAAAAACTTCATATAACTCATCAAAAATAAATTTCCTTTTATTAAGACTATTTCAAAGACAAAACTAAGTAAGTTTGTGGTGTAAACATCATTTTAAACGAAAATCATAACCAACACAGTTGTTCAACAGTTTAGTGTCATGTGACTGATCATCCTAAAATTATTTTACTACATACAAAACAATTGAATAACAATGTTTTGATACACAATTTTATACAAAGTTATTTTATAATTTATTATAATAGTTTATTTTAATACAACATTGTAACTAGTAAATATAACTAGCAACAGACTGTTCAAACAAAAATTTCAGCTACCTATGTAATATTTTTTTAAAATAATAGTTTTTATTTTACTTTAATTTAATTATTTTAATTTAATTTAAAAAATGTTTTTCTTTGAAATAGTCTTAAGTAAAAGGAAATTTATTTGCGATATGAAGTTTTTTTTTTACTTGATACTGTAATAATATGGTTATGCATACACATGAGCTGATATGTTATAAATGACAGGAAAAAACTATGAGTGCTTTATCTAGCAAACTGTTTGCGTGAGAAGCTCTCAAAATGGGCATCGTCTTTTTACGTTTTGGATTTTCGGCCATTTTCAGAGCCTTGTAGAAGGAAAAGTACATAAGATACACCTTATCTGATTACATTTTTCGTTCAGTAAAATGCATAAAATTTCAAAGATTTTTAATTTCAAAACTATTAGAGATACAGACCTAATATTTGGGAATTCTCCATAAGTTTTGTATAGGAGCACCTGTGATTCTTTTCAGGGGAATCAGAGAGGGTGATCTGGGGAAAGTTCCAAAAATTGGGTGATTTGATATAGAATGACTCCATATAATTTAAACTTAAATTGTATATCTTGTTATGAAAATAGTAGCATAAAAATGAACATTTCTGAATTCTACAGACAATGTTAGCCCTGGTAACAAACTTTCAAAGCTGTACATGCCATATCAAAGGAGCTGTAAATGTTGCAGATTGGACGGAAAGTCTTGTATGGCAAAATGTATAAAATGGATTAACATTTCAAAGATTTTTAATTTCAAAACTATTAGAGATACAGACCTAACATTTTGTATTTTCTCTTAAGTTTGGTATAGGGGCACCAGTGATTTTTTTCAGGGGTATCAGAGAGGTTGACCTGGGGAGCTATGGGTGATTTGATATGCAATGATTCTATGGTAAAAAAAACACTACACTTAATATATAACTAAATTTATATCATATCAATCACTTACTTAATCCAGCCCTGGTGGCAAATAGACTATTTAAAAAACATATATGGATGTAATTTTCTACGGGTAGAATTAAAGAAAGTTTTCTTTATAGTACTCTATATTCACGGACACTTAAGAAAGCATCAGGTGTTTTCCCTAATCACAGTCATCTCGAGAGGGAGGTAATCTAATTTGACATTTAAATGGTGTACTGGTTGATGTGTCTCTGTAAATCTTGAATAATGAACAGTGTGAATTTTTTGGTTTGCTGGTCGTAACACTGGATTCTTCCACTGGGGGGAGGTGTTAAAATTTCTCTGAAAAAATACTCCCTTATCACGGTTCCAAACTATGCACTATTCCTGGTAAACGAATTTAGTATTTCTTCGAAACGAAAAAGAAAATGATTTCAATCCAAACATATCCGTGAATTCTTTTGTTACAACTTTGTTATTTCTTAATATATTTCAATGAAATTTTGCATGTAGGCTTGTGGAGAGATTCTACCTGGGGGACAGTGAGTTATGGCCGATCTGATTGTTTGTTTACATTTTATATGTAAATAACCATATGTCAACATGTAAGAAATATTGAACTTTGGAACTGCTGAACTGATTAGAATGAAAATTGTTATACAGGTTCTTGGGCACCTAACAACTGAAAATATATAACATTTTAAGAATTTTATGGTTTGAATAAAAAACAAATCGGGTATCTCAAAGTTGACAGTCCTAATAAACAACTAATTGCCACTCTCTCTCTCTCTCTCTCTATTTCAACCATTTTCTGTCAGGGACCTTTATACTTTTAAGATTTTTTTGTACCTTATTTTTTGCTTTACTGCATGGCTTTGTCCATTTGTGTCAGCATCTGTTTGGTTGTCTGGTTCTCAGTCAGATTTTCCATCTGATTCTTTCATACATCAAAAGTTCATTTACAAGAATACCTCACATGACAATAATTTGCATCTTTAAAACTCATTTTATTTTGCACTCATTCATACATTATTTTAGGTATAAACGGAATCTATTCTAACAAATTAGAAATTATAATAGTTTCTTCACTTTCACTTAAAGTATTAGAAACCATCAACCAAAACTGTCACCAAAACTGCCAACATAGATTTCCTTCAGTTTTTAAGTTGGTCTGGCTGGCTATATATGTATCACACATGCAGTCGCACCAATGAAGCTAGAGGACTGAAAATTAAAACATTACTCCTTATTTTGACTATAAAACAAAAATTGTTTTGTTTTTTGAAAATCCCCTCCCCTAATAGGTTTTTAGTAGGGGTTCAATTTATAATGTAAGTTTATGCTAAATTGATCGTTTGGTTTGTGTCTGGTATCATTCACACTTGTTTTTTTGAAAATTCAGACTTTTTCAGTGATCACTGCCCAACAAACAGTGAGAGAAGTAACATTGATCACCCCTTTTTCCAATATTTTTTCTATTGATGACCCCCAACATGGCATGCTGCCAAATGACATTGGTCACGTGATGGTTTCTATTGAGTGACAAACCAGACCTGTTTTATGTAGTGACTGCTTTAAAAAAATGTTGGTTTATAAAAAAGAAATCATTTTTTTTACGTAAGGGATTACATGATATCAAACACCATTCAGCAATCTTGTTTGTTTTGCTTTGTGATCAGACAAGATATTTGCTCCAAAATAATTTGATGTTTACATCCTGTTATTCCATTTCTTCTTAATGTTGCTTTCTGTATCTTTCTTTTAAACTTCAACATTATTGTTATGAACTGAATGAACAAAAACAAAATTGTGTAGATTGTCGAGGAAATTCCCAACGAGCTGAGCAAATTTGGACAGCACTTGGAAACAAAGAGGCAAATGCCTATTTTCTACATTCTTATTTTTCTTTTATCTTTCTCATTACAATTCCAGTATATATATATATATATATATATATATAAACAGATTTCAATGTTAAAAATGAGTGAGAATCATGTGAAAGCGCAGGGAGGAAGATTTGGGGGGCCTTCTCATTAGGGGAGGATGGGGACATGCTTTCCCAGAAAATTTTGAAAATTATATCTCCAAGATTGGCTAAAATTGCGTTTCAGGGCTTATCAGCTACTAAAATTAAGTATTGTCTAGAAGTCTATTTAAAATATGTATGGACAATCGGGAGTAAAATGTATTCAAGAATATATTACAAGGATATATTCCAATTTCACCATTAATACTGTCGCTGAATGAGGGCTGAAACTCTCTCGTCTAAAATAATATTTTTATCAGAAATCAAAATCAATTACTAAAAATAAGTGAATACATAGTTTTATTTACTGATTGGTATAGATGGTAATGGCACGGACAATGGAATTGGCGAGCTGAGTTCAAACTCTGGTAGGGGCTGGTTATGTTCACTTCGCACTAATGCCCTTGAGAAAGGCATCTGTTCTACCCCCAGCTATGGGTAGAATAGCAGGGCAGATTGGGCTCTGTAGCCTTGGAAAGGCAACCAGTCGAGAAGAATGACATCTCTGATTCCAAACCAGGGAGTGGAGCCCCGTTAAGGCAATTTAACACCCAATTTTACATCCTTCCAGAAGATCCTGTAGTCAAGCTGATGCCAGATGTATCACTCTCTGCTTTCCCCTGGACTACATCAGAAAAGCCAAGAAGGGGATTCTGATGACTGGGCATCCCAGAATCTCCATACACTTCACCCAGGCTTGTGCCCTGAAAGGGACATTCCATTGTCTGTAGAAATAGAACGGAGGACATTCATTCAAATCTCAATATATATAAATATATAAAGCTGCATAACTTTTGGATCAAATATTTGGTTATTTATTTGAATATAAAGTTAACACTTTCTGAACCGCATTATTAAATGTAATAAAACCACAACCCCTTCCTTTGATTTATGCTTAAGGAAAATGTGTTTCACTGATTAAAAATCGTATTCACATCTGTCATGACCTGTAGACAACAGGAGTTAGTTTGTACTATTTTTAGAAGCACTTCCTGCTTGTCTAGACAGTTGACCTTGGGGTCAACCTCAGCTTCTCGAGTTTGCTGTGCTTTTAGGCAATACTCACCAGTCAGAATCAACTTGTCAATGAAGCTAGTCACACCTATTTCGGCGTCTCCTAAATCAAGCATATCAAAGATCTCCTGAATCTTCTAAATGTTAACAACACTATATTATACTTTTCCTCCCTATCTTCTCAATTACTAACCAGTATTAAAAGCCATTAACTAAAGCTAATACTAAAGAAGAAACAGCCAACTGAAGAACTTGACTGATCACCTTGTATTTCTACATCGAATATATTTTTTGTAACTTCCTTCGAAGCCCAAGTTATCACAACATCAATGCCAGGTAGTAGAATATGAATTATCTACATGCTTACTGAATCTGGAAATACTTTCAATAAATTAAATTAAGTGTAATTATAGCTTTTAAATTTGTCAGTTTTAATCTGTCATAGGACAATTAAATCATTTTAAAGTTTGATTGTTAATAAGTTATATGCCTACCGCATATGTTTCTTCAAATTACTAATCTTGGAGAAGTTCTTACTTGCTTTTATATGAGTTTAACAAATACAGTTAACAGGTCTGGTTAGTCACTTGATAGAAACTGTCACATGACCAACGTCTTTTGACAGCAAGCTGTGTTGTGGGTGATCAATTAAGAAATTGCAAAAACAGGAGATCAATGAACAAGTTACTTCTCTTGCCTTCTGTTGGGTGGTGATCACTAAACAAGTCTGAATTTTCAGTAAACAAGCATAATCACTGCCAGCCACAAACTAAGGGACCAATTTAGCATAAACTTACATTGTAAGTTGACCCCCAACCACCACTAAAAACCTATTTTGGAGAGGAATTTTCAAAAAACAAAAAAAACGTTTTTTTAGACATAATAAGGAGGAAATGTTTAAATTTTCAGCTCTCTAGCCCATTGGTCTGGCCTGTACGTGCAATAGATAGATAGCCAGCCAGACCCACTTAAAAACTGAAGAAACCTATGTTGATGTTGACTATGTTAATGTTGACAATTTTGGTTGACGGTTTCTAATATCTAATAATTGAGGTGATTCCCTGAATTATATAAACTTTTATTCCAAAACACAAGTTCAGTCAATTCCTAAACTTCTTCAAACATTGGCTGAATTTTGAATTTAAAACTGTCAATGGTTGTGGCGCCAACCACCGCTTCACTCAATCCATTTCAAGGCAGGGAACTATTGGATTGAGAGAGTTTTTCTAAGTATGTGAGCAGTGCCCATTAGCACGATCTTTTGTATTTCAGATAAAGATGGATTTCCTTGGGTTTTCTTAATTGTGCATCAGTATTTTTCTTAAACATTCCTAGCGCTCATACTACTGAAATAGTGGTTGTGTTTAGATGCCACATTCTTGAAATTTCCAGATTTTTATATTTTGAAAGTTTATCTTATTGTTTAGTTTGCTGAGATATTTTTATCATATGGGATAGTCATGTCTATAAGATAGCATTTATGTTCTTTGGGATCTTTTATTACTATCTGGTCTATTGGTTTGTATAGTGCAGTCAGTATGTATGGTGAAGTCCCATAGCAAAGTAACACCTTCACCTTCTAGCACTGGTGGTGGTTTGTGCTCATACCATTTTTCTGCATGGGGTAGGTTATAATGTTGGCATATCTTCCAATCATGTCTATTTTTAAATTCATTTGGAGTTAGGGTAGAGCAACCAAATATTAGATGGTCAATAGTCTCACAAATGTACAGAAGCGACAATTTGGATATTATTATTATTATAGTTCTTTCCTTCTTTAATGCTTCTTTTTGCATCCTGTAGAGCCTGGTCCAAATTATGGTCCTGGGGTGCTATAGGGGAGTTTTCATTTTATTGACAGTACTTTGCATAGTATGTGAGCTGTTCCGAGTAGGGCAATCTTTTTGACTATGTGGATGTTGATATTACCTGGGATATGGTTGGTGAACTTTTCTGTTCCCTTCTTCATGAATCCTAGAGCTCCAATGACCACTGGTGTTATGTTGGTTATGAAAATCCCACATCCTTTTGATCTCGATCTCCAGGTCTTTGTATTTGGACAGTTTCTTCATAACTTTCACAGAGGTGTTTCTCTCATCTAGTATTGCTATGTTGATGAGCATTCACCTCTTTTTTTTCCTATCCTTGATAACGATGTCAGGTCTATTTGCTTTTATTTCCCTGTCAGTTTGGACGGGCATGTCTCCAATGATGATGACGTTGTTTTCAGTGACTGTGTTCAAGTTGGACTAGGCCC
>VCCN01006885.1:7000233-7020698 GCA_006491835.1 Architeuthis dux
GCGGCTATGATTTCAGTTTCAAATACCTTTGTATTTATGTGTTGCATATCCAGTCGTATATGTATCACAGACACCACACTCCCATTAATTACTGTATTAAAATAATAACTCTAATTAACCGTTTTAACACTATGGACTTTTTGACCATATAGCACAAAACACTGTCAACCAAAACTGTCACCAAAGGTTTCTTCAGTTTTTAAGCTGGTCCGGCTGGCCTTTTTAGGCCGATATATCGCCGGTGTAGTGTTTTTGGCTACGTTGGTTATCGAGTCCCATATATCGGCCTGCTAAGGGTTAAATGATAATTGGTTACAATCGTTAACCTTAAATTCCCGTTCGTTCATAAAAGTTGGGGGCAGTATAGTACTATAGGAATAGAACAAGCGCAGAATCACTGAATCGGAATTGATAGCTGGCATTTAGTGCAGCGGGGCCCTTAAAATTGCGGGGCCCTTAGCATATTCTTTTGGTTTGCTTGCTACACATTTAATAAACTGGTACTAGATTTCTCTCCTGTTTTAAACTTTTAATTTGTTTTGAAATATTTGTTCTGTACATCTAAAACATGGAAATTGCTTAACAGAAGTGTCAGCTGTGTTTCTGTCAACAAATGACAATTTTCTTTAAAAATATATTTGCAATTAATTAAAAAATATTCCGTAACAGATTTTAATTATCTCCCTTGACTTTCGCTCTTTACAGAACATTTTTCATCGATCGTAAACGACGGTTGGTTTTAAATTAATTTAACCAGAAAACATTAATTTATTTAAAATTTTACAGATTTTCACTTTTCTCTAATGTTGCATTGCCCCAAGGAAGACAAATCAGACGAAGGAAAACAGAAAGAAGTAAGTATAACGTTCTCTTAATTTCTTTTTTTTACAAATAAAAACACGAATTGCTGGAAGATTTCTTTTTCAATTACACACACTAAAAGTAAAAGATTAAGAAGATTTTAGAATTTCAATTTATTTTGCGATAATATTTTTCCTTTATCAAATCTAAGAATTAGCTGGAATTAGACGAAACCTTCTTTGAAAACTGATTCATTTAATTCAATTATTTTAAAAAAATCTAATTAATTTTATGATTTTAACTTGTTTTTCTTAGTTTTATTTCTTAATCGCTGTGAATTTCATTTTGCTGATTTTTATTTACTCCATTTTTATTTTGACTTTTCAAGTAACTTCCCAAATCATTAAAAGGCGAAATCTTAGAATTAAGGCATAAAACAAAGACTAAAGTCAATAACAACACAATTTTTTAAAGTCTTCCAGCGAAAATAAATATATATTGGCATTACAGGACAGGTACAATAATAGAATTAAATTATTTTGTCGTAATTTTCGTTTGTATTTTTCTCTCTTTTCAAAGATTCTTTAATTCTCATTTATTTATTCAATTAGTGCGAAGAAATTATTCACTGCGGAGATTGAATCGGTGATATACCTCAATTATAGTACCTTTCATTAAGGCGTCTTTGTTTTGACTAAATACACGCAATAAAATTTGATTGTGGAATTAATTAAATTATTCATCACATTATTTATTCAGTAGTCCATTGATTAGGATAATCACTATGCAGTACCGTGAAATGGGGTTACTTGGGCCACTTTTTAAATTTGTAATTTCCCCTCTGTTATAAGAAATGAGAATATTTAGTGGTCTAAAGAACTAAGACAACCCCTTCGGCTATCATTACCTTTCACGTCCCGCTGCTTCAGCTGTTACTGATACCGGAAACGACCGAAAGAGAGAAGATTCCTCAGAACGGCAGTTTTAGTTTTTTTCTTTTTTAACTGATCTACTGATATCAGGCAATTTCATGTGGTTCAAGAGAGTGTTTTTTCACTTTTTTTCTTTATTCAAGCAAAAGCTTGATAAATAAAATCGAACAAAGGATAAGTTAGGGTTAGTAGGTAGGGTTGGGGTTGCTATTTTTAGGGCTAGGGTAATAATGTGAAATGCACTACAGAATATTTCCAAACTGGTTTTCTTTTTCTCCAACTAAATTCTTGTAAGTAGGATCTAAATAATTGGTCCGAGGTACCATACATGCTACAAAATGTTGCCTTCCCATGGGCCAATGAACCTTCAACTTGGTTTGTGCAGATTGTTGGATCATTTGGATCCACAAAATGCAAAATTCTCGTCTCCATATGGCTGCCGGTTCAGCACGTGATGACTCGGATGTTTCCACTATCAGCAGAGCTAATAGCGGAAACACCCAAGTCGTTGCATGCTGGACCGGCAGCTATATGGAGACGGGAAAGGTAATGATTGCCATCCCTTCTTTCCAACAATGTAACTTCAATAAGATAATAAAAGCATCTTTTCTTAGTTGTATTTTTTTTCAAAACACCAGTGGTCCAAGGAACCATTGGTTGTGATAACTTGGACCGCTACAGACATTTCAATGGTTTTCCCAAAATTGAACATCTATAAGGTTTTAAAAATACATTACCAGAATTCTATAAAAAAAAAATTGGCCTGGCAATACATTTCTTGGAATTTTGGTCAAACACCACATCAGAATTGTGATTTATTAACAGATTTATAGAGTTCATGCATAACAATACATCTCGTAATAATGTTGGCCATAACATACATTTGGGCAGTCCAGAAGGGACCCCATTTTGAATTTTTGAAAAACTGCCAATTTTCAAAGTTGTATCGGACAACTCCCCTGATATAAACGAAGGGCCCCGATCTGAATGTACATATATAGCTTGGCATCCTAAAGATAACAAACAGCTGAACTCCTCCATGATAGTTAGCTGATGCAGAATTGTGGCTTTTCGTGAGCACAGATTTTACACCGGTTGATAACTTTGTGATTGTCTTCCATTGAGTAAGGGAGGTTCTTCATGTGCACGAAATGAGTCATATGCATGATTCCAGGGTGACAGAGGGAATCATGGGTGTTTTGGAGGACATTCCCTGTAGTTGAAGCACAGTTTGCCTTCATAAGAGCAACTGGAGCTGAATTATGGGCCAAGGGCCTGTGGCATATATCATAGCTGTACGTAAATATTTCCACATGCCACCTGTTCAACTTATCATTCTTGGATTGGATGGCCCATTTCTTGTAGTTGAAAATGAATGATAGGTTACCAGCATGAAGTGTTTCTGTATCAAGTAATAAAGGCTTCCACAATCGCTAATGCCTCTTTGCTGATGCTGTTCTGAGACGTTTAATGTCCAAGACCAGAAAGCTACCGGGCGACCATCCTGGTTTAGGGTAGCAGCTATGCAGTGATGGCTTGCGTCTGTTTCTGCTTGGAAGGGTTTATCCTCATCAATGGTGCGGACCACAGCATCCTCTAGACCAGCAGTTCAAAATCTTTCTCGCACCCCTTAAGCTTTAGGTTCAAAAATTGAAATTTAAAAAGTCAAAATCGGCAAAGTTATTAAAATGTGTAGACTACAAAATGTTAAAATTTATCAATGTCAAAATTAAAAGTCTGTATCAAGATATTACTAATAAAACCATTCGGGACGTGAAGGAGAAAGAACAAATGTTGCATACATGAGCAATGAAATAAATAAAAAGTTTGTTTGCCACCCTCTTCTCCCCCACCCCTCAAAATTGCTCTACACACCACTTGGGGGTGCGTGCACCCAAGGTTAAGAACCACTGCTCTAGACATTTCTTTAGCTCTTGGAGGGTTTTCCTGACATCTTCTGGTAGTGGAAATGTGTGTTCCTGATCAATTTCAATATTTTGTCTGAGTAGTTCCGAATCCACGTGCTGTAATATGCAAAGTATCCCACAATCCTTTCTTGAGCTTGCGGAGATGAGGGTTCTTAGTGGCCTTACTCATTCTGAATTGGGTCTGATTTTGTTATAGCTCACTTCGTAACCCAGCAGTCGTTGGCGCTCCACAGCTAACAGATTTTCCTTCATTGAAGGTGACCCCACACTTCTTTGTGACTTTTCTCAATCTGGCAAGGTTCTGGTCATGCTCTCTTCTGCTCATGCCACAGACAGTGATATTGTCTACATAGATGGACACGTCCTTCAATCCCTCTATCTCAATGATCTCGTCTATAATTCTCTGAAATCCCGCTACACTGTTGCATTTAAACTGATAAAGACACCCCTTGCTTCGAATGCAGTAAAAGGCCTGTCTTCTCTCAGTGGTATCTGGTTGCAGGCGCTTTCCAGATCTAAAGCACTGTAGACTCGGTAATGAGAGATGGCTCTGATCATATTGTTTATTCTAGGTAGTGGGTAAGAGTCCAGGTCTCTGTAGTGATTTATAGTCTGTGAGTAATCGAAGATCCAATCGCCTCTTATGGTCATCCTTAGTGATAAGTGGCTGAGCTCTCCATTTTGATTTGATGACATCTTCCTTTAGTAACCTAGTTACTTCGTTTTCGATGAACTGCATCTTTCTTTGAGTATCTCCTAGACTTGATGGCTATTGGTTTCCAGCCTGGTGTCAAGCTCTCAAACAGTGGTGGGGTAGTCACTTTCAGTGCCGTCAGCCCGCATACCTTTAGGGTGGGTTGTAGTCTCCCATAGCTAATTTCCACTTTCGAATGTTGCCTCTGGAAATCTCTCTCCAATATAAGATCAGCACACAAGTCCTTCATCACTGAGACCTCTAATTGCTGCCTGTGCATCAATAAATCCACTAGGCACTTCCTGCTGATAGCTGACTGCAAAATTGACAATGCCATGCTCATTAATCCTCTGGCTGGAAATATCTCCAATCGTAGGTTCAGTGTTGTTTTTGTCGACGTAACTGTGAGTACTTCCTGAATCTATCAGGGCTTCTACTTTTTTCTACCATTAGCCTTGCATGTGACTGTAGCCTTCTGTCCTGATTTCTTTGTAATTGCCACTAATGTCAGCATTGTCGCTGAGGTAGCTCAATCCTTCCCTGTTCTTCTTGATTGAGTAGTGGTCTGTCTTCGCATATGTGTGACATGTAGCCTCCAGAGCTCCTCAACTCTACGGCTGATGTTGTTGCTGGGGGTTCTGCACTCTCCCCCTCTCTGTTCTCTGTTTAGGGTGCCTTTATTACTTCCATGTCCTTAATGGCTGCTGCTTCTTGTGAACTACCCATGCTGTTGGTATAGATATATGCTTGGGTGTTCCTTTGTGCCATCTCTAGCTTGGTTCATGGCTTCACTGAGGATAAGTTTCCCATTTTTCAGAAGTCGTTGCCGAATCATGGGGTTTGCTATTTCAACGATAAAGGCATTTCTGATCGATAATTCTTTGTGTTCATTCGCTGTAACCTGCTGAAAATTGCAGTCTTTCACGAGACCTTGTAGACTTTGCACATACTGGTCTAATGTTTCACTGATTGTTGTCTTCTTGTAGCCAGGGCGTCATCTTGCATAAATTTCACTTTTTTTTCTTGTGTGTAGGTTTTATCCAGTAGGTGCATAGCCTCTCTATATATCATTGCCTCACTGATTATGTTGTACACATTTGGTGATACAAAGTTCTCCAGTAATTCCAGTTTGTCTGCTTTGTCTTTTCATTCTCTAGTTCACTTTATACAACTTTCAAACGTTTTTTTTCCATGCCTTCTCTGAACCTGGTGTGTTCTGTTTGACATCGAACACTCTGTTTCAAAAGTTTCTCCATTATATCATGGCAATGATAGAACACGAATAACTGTAATGAAAAGTTATCACGTTTACCAAATAGCGGTCAGATCACAACTTATAGCAACTGATGCTCACCAAAAGTATTTGTGTTCTATCAGACTATACAGATAAAAATGGTAAAGATGGTTTAAATAGTAACAGGTGCCTTTACTGCCCTCTAGTGGCTTGTTAGAGATGGATAAAGAAAAGGAGGTAACATCGTAATTTCAGGCCAACGCTTCTATGTACATACTACAATAATCACTAATAAAATATAACATTTATAACAATATATTGTCATAAAAGTTATGTGATGGATAGAAGATTCGTTCTTATCGAATCTTAAGTAACTGTAGTATATCATTTTTTTTGTTATTAATTCAGGAACTTTCACATTTTCACTCAAGGTAGCAATTTATGACTTCTCTTTTGCATATTCAAATTGCCAGTATCACAACACTTGCACTTTGTGACCATTAAGTAAAACTTATGAATTCTTTATCTCTGGGGTTGACCGTGGGTAATGGAAACCGCAGAAAGTGAAACCCCAGTAATATACAATATATTTATTTTTAAAAATCAACTAAAAACTCAGTTATACTTTTTATGTCTGTCAGTCCTTCAGATGTAAGGGACACAATTTGTTTTGTAAAATAAAGATATTTTTTATTAGATGACATATTTATCATTATTATTAATCGTTATAACTACTTTTTACCTTCATCTTAATTTTTTTGTTGCTTTTCACTCATTGAAAGCTTTCTGATATTTTCTTTTTCCCGTCGTGGATTTATATACTTTTTTCTTCCTTAATGGGACTTGGAAGCATGTTTTTAGCATATTAGTTTTTGAAATTTCAGAAAAATAATAGTGTGGGGTCTGTGTTTGCACTCACCCCACAAAAATTGATCTGTTTTCCATCTATCTATATAATACTAAAAGTCTGATACTGTTTATGGGTGGGCATTGATAGTTTGACCTCTAAGTAGCCAAACCGGTACATTGTAGTCAAAGGTATTGAACTATTGAACTCTTAAAATATGCTCACCTAAAGAATGCAAAAACAGTTCGGGTGGTTTGCTACTGAATAATTATAGTGTTCACGCTCACCCCGATAATAATGATCTGATTTCCATCTATCTAATACTAAAAGTCTGATTCCGTTTATCTGTATATGACTTCTAAGTAGCCAAAACACAGCATTGTAGCTAGAGGTATTGAATTAAGGAAACCCTAAAAAACAGTTTCAATCTCTTATTTAGGCCTTCTGAAGGAATTAACTGAAAATCCCACCCAAACACTACACAATCTCTTCTGCACAAGTGGATGTACTGTGGATGAGTAACAAGGAAAAACCTCTACTATCGATAAATGAATGGATTCTTTTTTGTATTAAATTAGCAATAACATTTAATACATTTCATTTATACAATAGACTATCTCTTCTGCATACGTGGATGCATTGTGGGTGGGCATTGACAGTTTTTACACTTATCTTAATAATTGCCTTTCTCAATCTTCTCATACATTGATGATGGCTCGACTGCAAAAAAACAAAAAAGATTAACTTTTTTAACTGCAACGTATTGTACTTTTTCAGCAGAAAAAATTAAAAACTTTTCCGTACTTATGAACACATTAAAAATATTAACATTTTATATTCAGAAGAATAAAACTTGAATACCTTTCTAAAGAATGTGTTAGACTTTTGTGAAACATAAGATTTAAAGATGAAAAGTTATCTTTACTATTTCATTCATTTTGTTTTGTAAGATCTTAAAATGTTTAACACAGTTACACTCATTTGTTTGATTCAAGGTTAAATTGTCAACAATTCTACTGATATTTTTATCAATAATTGAGTCTCTTTTGTTGTTAATAGATAATGCAAAAACAAAAAAGCCAAGTATTAAATTAATCATATTTGGATACACATACAATAGTTTGGTCCAATGATTAAGACAAAAAGTTATTCCCCTTGAATGATTTTTTAAAAATCTTCAAGCCCAGACATACACAAAAGAATTCCTTACAAAATTTTTATTTTGAAATCTTTCTCTTGAATTTCCGAAGTTTTTGCTAGTTATATTTACTAGCTACAATGTTGTATTAAAATAACTATTGTGTATCAAATTATTGTTATTTAATTGTTTTGTATTAAAATAATTTTAGGATGATCAGTCACGTGACACAAAACTATTGAACAACCGTGTTGGTTATGATTTTTGTTTTAAAATTATGTTTTCTCCATGAATTTACTTAGTTTTGTCTTTAAAAGGAAATTTATTTGCGATAAGCTATATGAAATCTTTTTTACTTGATATGCACTTGTCTTTATGAATATGACTCATGGGCGCAGGAGTTTCAGCTGTATAGCACCCAGACTTTGGAATCAATTACCCTATGATATCCGGAACATACATACATTAGCAGGCTTTAAATCTAAAATAAAAACTTTCTTGTTTCGAGACTTTCATAATTATATGAACTCAGTAAATAAATACACTTTGTAACTGTAGCTCCTACCCTGTGTTTTGTAAAAAAACTTTATTGACAAGTTGCACTTCTTACTCTTCTTTAATAGGCCCAATTAATTGCACATGTTTTCAAGTGTTTTTGTCCAGTGGAGACTTAAGTATTGAGGTTCCTGAGAAAGGGCACTTTCTATAAATGCATTTATTATTATTATTACTATAATCTTTTTTGTTGTTTTCTAACCTTGTCTTGTGCGATTGAACATTGCTGTTTGAGAGGCCGGTCTCTTTTGGGTTAATTTATATAAGTGCAGAGCAATATACTCAAACATAGCCTATTTCAACTTCAAGAACATGCTTTAAGCTTTATTTTAGTTGCTACTGTTTGTAAATATGATATTTAGATGAGATTTTAGAACATTTTGTATCCAATTTTCATATTTTTTAAACAGATGGCCAATTTTAAGGGATTATTTTTGTGTACATTCGGCCTGGAAAATTAAATTCAAGGGGAATAACCTTTTTGTCTTAATCGCTGGACCCCACTATTGTATATGTACCCATAGTCATTCTTGTTTGAAGAACAATAGTTTATCAATACTATTTATGACTGAACATGAAGTATGATATATGCTGGAATTCATTAAAAGCCAATCCGAGTTATAATTTTTGTACATAATGCATGAGTTTACTTTTTCTTTAATAATACTTCTTCTTTATTCACAGATATCAATGACAGTGGAAAAAATGATTTCATCTGATGACCATATGATGTAAATATTGTATAAAGAACAAGAATTTTCCTTTTAAAGATAAACATGCAAACTCACATTAGTTAAAAGCCATATCTTTATAATATCAAACACGCACTAGAGAGCAACCCTGTACTTACAAAGTGGGTAGATGAGCATTTGAAAAGATTCATGGGAACACACACTGGAGAGAAAACATTGTGAAGTCTCTGGATCAGAGTTTTCATTAAATTCATATTGAAATAGACACATACTTTAGAAAAACCTTATTTGTTCAACATATTTGAAAAGTTCAGACTTGAAAAAAAAAGACATGCAAACAGATGCTAGAGAGAAAGTCTGCACCTGTGAGGTGTGTGGATCGGAATTTTCACAAAGTTATGGTTTAAAAATACATATGAGAGCACACACCGGAGAGAAACCTTACTCTTGTCAACTGTGTGGATCAGCATTTTCACAAAGTAACCATTTGAAAATACATATGTGTACACACACTGGTGGGAAAACATTTTCTTGTACAGTGTGTGGTTCAGCATTTTCAGAGAGTTCAAAATTGGACGTACACATGCAAACACACACTGGAGGGAAACCTTATACTTGTGATGTGTGTGGGTCAGCATTTTCACAGAGTTCAAATTTAAGTAAACACATGCGTACACACACTGGAGAGAAACCCTATACTTGTGAAGTGTGCGGATCAGCATTTTCACAGAATTCACATTTAAAAAAACACTTGCAAACCCACACTGGAGAGAAAACATTTTCTTGTAAGGTGTGTGGTTCAGCATTTTCAGAGAGTTCAAAATTGGAAGTACACATGCGAACACACACTGGAGAGAAACCTTATACTTGTGAAGAGTGTGAATCAACATTTTCACAGAGTTCAAATTTAAGTAAACACATGCGTACACACACTGGAGAAAAACCATATACTTGTGAAGTGTGTGAATCAGTATTTACGCAAAATTCCCATTTAAAAATACACATGCAAACACACACTGGAGAGAAGCCATATTCTTGTGATATTTGTGAATCATCATTTTCACAAAAGTCACTTTTAAAAGAACACATGCGTATACACACTGATGAGAAGCCTTATTCGTGCAAAGAATGCAGATCAGCATTTTCAAAGAGTTATACTTTAAAAAGACATATGAAAACACACACTGGAGAGAAACCTTATACCTGTCAAGTGTGTGGATCAGCATTTTCACAGAGTTACAATTTGGAAATACACATGCGTACACACACTCGAGAGAAGCCATATTCTTGTGATGTTTGTAAATCAACATTTTCGCAAAATTCTCTTTTAAAAGTACATATGCGAATACACACTGGCGAGAAGCCTTATTCATGCAAAGAATGTGGATCAGCATTTTCAAAGAGTTATACTTTAAAAAGACACATGCAAACCCACACTGGAGAGAAACCATATTCTTGTAAAGTGTGTAGAGTAGCATTTTCACAGAGTTCACATTTAAGTAAACACATGCGTACACACACTGGGGAGAAGCCATATTCTTGTGAAGTTTGTAAATCAGCATTTTCACAGAGTTATACTTTAAAAAAGCACATGAAAACCCACACAGGGGAGAAAACATATTCTTGTGAAGTGTGTGGATCAGCATTTTCAAAGTGCTATGCTTTAAAAAGACACATGCAAAGCCACACTGGAGAGAAACCATATTCTTGTGAAGTGTGTGGATCAGCATTTTCACAGAAACCAAATTTAAATAAACACATGCGTATACACACTGGGGAGAAGCCATATTCTTGTGAAGTGTGTAGATCAGCATTTTCACAGAGTTATACTTTAAAAAAGCACATGAAAACCCACACTAGAGAGAAACCATTTTCTGATGAAGTATGTAGGTCAGCATGTTCAAATTTAAATCAACACATGGAAACACACAGTGAAGAGAAGCAATATTCTAGTGAAGTATGAACCTTATCTTGTCAAAATTGCTAAAACATATGCAAACACAGAGGTAAATCATTTTCTTGCAATGTATGGGAATTCTTTTTTTCACATATGGCCAGTATAGGCCTCTTAAATGTATGGATATACATGTTATAATGATTCAAATTAAAAATATCTATATGGGATGACTCAATGGACATAATGTTTTGGGTTTTTTTCTTTCAAGTATGTGGAGCTCCCTTTGTGCAGAATTTACATTTGTCATGACATATGTCCATTGGAGAGAAACCATAGTAAACCTGGAAAGTGTGGGTCTGCATTTGCAGTCAATTCACACATGCAAAGATATGTTATTAAGAAGATTGTGACTATTGTTTGCCACTGTTCACATTTGGAAATCATCTAGATTGAAAAAGATGTTTTCTTAGAATTCAGCTGGGAAAATTCACATGTAGACATAATCTAGAGACATTTTATTTCCACATAATCTCCATTTGCAATTTTTATGTGAATTCTTTATACTAAAATTGTTTTGAAAAAGTGTATGAAAATACTCATTGGGACAATATGTTATTCTTGCATATTTGCTTCCACAGAGAGGACAGTAGATGTCTATGTCTCATAACATTGACCAAAAAGATATTTTAAGTATAAGACTGTTTTCATGTAAATTTTTAAAAATTGATTGGATCAAAAAGCTTATGATGCCTGACCCTTTAAGCAATCATAGCTTAAAAAATACACTATGTAACCTAATGTCTGAGGTAAATATGCGGTTTCATTAGTGTTGATATTTTGTATTTTGGTCTGTGTGTCAAACAGGAAACACACAATACACAGTATAAGCTAAATTTGGCCTTGAAATTTGACAATCATTAGAGAAGGAAGATGCTTGTCATTGTAAATTTCACTCTAATTTTTATTGGTAATAGTCAGAAATATGAAAGAAAATTAAAATATAAATAATTTTTTGTTTGCAATTAAAATCATTAAATGGTTACTGTAAAATTTATAAAAATAATTGAATACCTCATATAAATTAGGCACATGAGATTTGTTACTGTTCGTGTAGATAAACCCACTGGGTTTTACATATTTTACAAGTATTAGATGTAGAGAAATTTTCTTTGACTTATTTTCAAGTCAACTTTTCTTTTTCCAGTGTTGCTCAGAATAGAGCCTTGATAATTTGGATGTGGACTCTGCTTTTTTGCTGGCTTTCCTTATTTTAATTCTTAATAGGATTTTCTGCTTACCCTGCCATAAAGTGAAAGTTAATTTACTAAAGAACCAGGCACAATTCACCAGTCATCAATGATTAAAATGTGGCATAGCTACAAATAAGTTTATCTTTCTAAATATATTAGGAGAGGAAAGATGAGACAATGATAATTTTAAAAATTAATACTTAATATCTTAAAACCTATGCAGTCAGTTTTGCATGGCACATTATATAGACTTGATGATATAAATATTTTGTTATTTAAGGGATCTGCCCTCAAGGAAATTCAAAACAAATTCACAATAATTGACCACTGAAGATTTGTGCACTGACATTCAAAGCCAAATTGAATTCTGCATTTTCAGATGTTTCATTTGTTGGTTAACATTGGGTATTTGTTAATTAATTGTGCCTTTGATAAAGACAATTAAAATTCCATAAAAGTATAATTATCATTTACAAGGTCATTCAAGCATCACTACTTTTCAACTCCTATATACATTGTTGTCATAAATGTTCATGTGGGATGTTGAATATGGTCTGCCTTGGTAAATGGTTGGTGTGAGGTGACATTGGGAATTTCAAATGAACATATGAGGCAAGCAGCCAAACAATTACTGTTTGCTTTATTACTTTTTCTTTAAACATTTTCAGTAAAAACTTTTTTTCAAATCAAGTCTTTTGATTCCAAGTTTAAGAATAAAAAATTAATAAATTAATTTTAAATTCCATTTCATACAATATGAAAACTGATATTTCCTTTTTTCAGGTTGAGTAGATAAAATTATGAAGTGTATTATGTAGAAGTGACTATACATCCTTAAATCATTTTTTTTCCATTTAACCCTTTATCTTATCCGAAAGGTTTCAACTTAAGATTTTTTGTTCTGAAAAATAAGTTTATATCTAAATCTGTTAGCAGATCACTATTCCTTTTCCAACCCTTTCTGTATTATTGACTGCTAGATTATAGACAATGTTCTACTAGGAATTGGAAAAGCAACAAAGTTTATATTTAAAGCTGTTAGCAGATCACTATTCCTTTTCCAACCCTTTCAGTCTTGATTCTTTTGTAATTTATATTTGAAGATCATATAAAGACAACTAAAATTAAATGATAAATAATCATTTAGGTAAACAATAATTTTTATTGAAAAATGAAAATTTGACTTACAAGTACTGCCAGGATAGGCAGGTCTCAAATTAATCGGCAAAGCATGTGGTACTTAAAAATACTGTTAGTCCATAAAGGGTTAAATTATAAATTGCTAGATTATTAACAAGCTCTTGCACTGAACTGGAAATGCATCAAAGTTTCAAATAGAAATGTGTTTTATATTTTGAAAAATCCAAATAAAATGAATAGCCACAGGACAAAATTTTGTATATTAATCAACACTGTTGTTGGGTTTAGATTATTGATGTGTTCTGACATTTATATGTATCTATTTATGTATCCGGATTTTGCCTAGTAGAAACTTAAAATTTTACACACACTCCCCTCAATGAGTAGGGAAAATGTTTTTTGGGTTTTTGAAATCCTCCCCAATAGGCTTTTTTAGTGGGGAGTTTCAATTTACATTGTAAGTTTATGCTAAATTGAACCCATAGTTCAGCATTCTTACTTGTTTTTGTTTTTAAATTTGGACATTTTAGTGACCACTGCTAATTTACAAGGTAAAAAGAAGCATATATAGGTGGCAGTGATTCATAATTTCCCTTGGAAGGACTCACAATAATTTTTGTTTTTAGATTAGTCCTTGTATATGTTGGTTTAAAAATTATTAGGTTGTTTGGAAAATAATGGCCGATTCTAGATACCAACTTTTAGTCATGTCCTACAACATTACTATAGTATATTGTACCAATATATATAGTTTGTTTTAATGATTAAAATGTGCTCTTTTCAGTAATATTCAAAGTTATCTGTAGATGGTGTAGACCATTAAACCAAAGATGATAAAAGAAGAGTTGTGTATAATCCTTTTGCACGAGTATAAACTTAGTCACAATGCATCTCAAACAGCTTCTAATATTAACCTAGCATGATTGTACAGTGTGGCATTGGTTTCAAAAGTTTCATAGTGAATATTTGAATCTTGAAGATAAAGAGGGCAGAGGACATGCATCTGCAATTGAAAATGAACAACTGAAGATGTTTGTCGAACAAAACCCACGCCAAACTGTCAGAGAAATGTCACAGATACTGGGTGTTGGCATTGTGATAATATCGGACCATCCAAGGCAAATTGCTAAAGTGAAAAGGTTTGATAAGTGAACTCACCATTAACAACAAAAAACGGTCATTATTTTCCAAACAACCTAATATTTTATTCATATCGAATGTTTCTTGTCACATTCCAAATATAAAAAATGAGTTAAATCCTAAAGTGAAGCATACACTTATATCACACTGAAATGATCTGCAATCATGTCATGAAAATCATCTAATGTTGATCATTTGTCTACAATATAACTTATGAGTGTAATATATTTGTGTACGTTTTGTTTTACTTCTAATTTTATATTTCTTTATATTCAATAAAAATTGATTTTCTTTTCCTTTGAAAATAAATTAATAAAGACTTTTAATCTTTTATCTAATTGTCTCTTATACTTTTTAAAATAAAACCAGTGTACTGATTTCCTTTATCTTAAAACAATCTTTCCATGAAATAGAGTCTACCATAAGATCACCCACCCAATAGATCGCCCAGGGGGTTATTTTATTTGGGGGTCAAGTTTTTGTAGATGAAAATTTGAAAGCATTTATGTTTTAGTGCACTTTAGTATAAAAAAAACTGTACAATTTAAATACGCATATAATAATTAAGACATCATGTTGGAAATATCTGTCAATTCGTTGTATAAACAAAAAGTTGCTTCAAAGAAATTAATTCACTCGATATTTCTTCACATTAGCTGAATAAGTTTGAAAACAAACGAGTTATATTATTTAGTATATATATATATATGTTCGGCTCTCATAGCAACTTGAAAATATGTGAGCCATAACTTTAATGTTTTATTATGCTCAATTTAGCAGTTGTGATGGCCTTTAAATAATGGCCCTGGGCTATTATTTGGTCCATTCTTTTCTATCCAAATTTGGCTGTTTTTCCGTATTACCGCCCTGGGCATTCTTACAGTAGATCCCGGTAATTACTTTTTAAACTAGTTGTTTATATAACCAATGGTATCACAGGTAGTATTTATTAAACAATACATCAAAACTTTCATTCAATGATTACATATATAGTGGCTAAGCAAATTCTGGTCATAACAGAAAGCAATTGAACAATAATTATGGCTGTATTTTAGCACTGACTAGATTCAAACTCAGTATACATAGGCAAAGTTTTAGTTTTGCTCATAGCTACCCACTTACTTTACCTTTACTCCACCTCGCCCTTGTTTAGCTTTAGTCATTTCCTGCAATAACTTCCCAGTGGAAGAGAAACAAATTGTTCATTAAACACCAAATTTTGCAATTTGAGACCTAAAATTTGGTTGAACACGATTTGGTACACAATTTGTAGGTTGTTTACTGACAAACTAATTAATTTCCAAGTGGTGGATGTGACAAACCTATTTATATTATATTTGGTGTTGTGACTGACTGTAAATTTGTACAACAACTGGCTTCGTGTTTAACTCTGGATTCCATTCACAGCAAGAAAAAAGCAACTTTTGCACCAAAATAAGGTATGCCCATTGCTTTTAACTGTCCAAAAATATGGCAACAGCTAAGGCTACCCACTCCCTTCTTGCTAAAATAGCCTACTATAAACTAAGAACAAAGGCTGATAGCTTCATATCAGTACAAAGAAAGGGACAAATATTTGAAACGTTCATTCTCTTAACTACTCAGCAGTTGTTGGTCTACGTTTGAAATAGCAACATGCTATAGAAAAAGAAGAAAATACATTATTTTTGATATGTAATAATCTAAAGTATAAACTTGACCTTTGTACAGCTGGTCAAGGAGTCCAGCAGTACGTCACCCACCAACTATCCACTGTGAGTGATAAATCGAGGCAGCTGCCTAGAAGGAAAAGATAGGGGGTGCGAGAGGGCAGAGTCATCCTTGGGCACAAGTTTGAAGGAGCACAAAACTTCCTCTAGCATATAATGCCTGTTAATAATTACACCCTCCACTAGAATATGGCACAACTGCCCCTGGGCACTGTCTTTGCTCCCGGGCACTAAGAACCCTTGCTATGTCCCTGGGAAAGACAGAAAAGATTTTGATGAAGTTTTTTTTCATAGCTATGTAAAGTAAGCTACATAAATGGGGAGGACACCTGAAAACAATTCCCAATTTACATTTAACAACAAATATTAATGCTGAAAACTCTTTCTGACATTTATGTTATAGGAGAGGCGAACTCACCACTGTTCCATGAAAGCGTTTTCTATGGTAAAGTATTCAGCCATCCCTGCTCTATCTGGTGGTATAATCAGCAAGTTTCCAGTTCGCCTCTAATACTCTGTTTTGTCATTGTTCACAATGCGATTTCTCAGCCCTGGTTTTGTGAGTTTCCCTTGCAGTAAAAGATATGAAGCTACCATGGAGGCAAGAAACCATAGCCAATAGGAGCACTGGTTTCTACACACAGCTGCCTGTTCAGCCAATCAGTGGCTATGTACACCACTCTCCTTCCTCACTCACACAACCAGCCATTGTTGCTTGTGTCTCTGTTGTTTATCACTCTTTTTTACAAATTTGTCTGTTTTTGTGTACTAAACAAAAATGATTTCCTCTGAAAGTGAAAACCAGCCTGGTCCCACAGGATTATCACATATTTTAGTTTTTCACTTTTATTTTTATTGATATTTACATATTTTGTCATTTTAGGAATGATATGTGATTGCTAATGCATGGTTTTTGGTAATTTCTCTGAAATATCATGTAAAATCAATATTATAGTCATATTCTACACTATATACTTAGGTATCATACAAATCTTTATGAAAATCAATCCCAAAATGTGGTCAGTATGCAGTTTTTAAAGTCACAAACTTTGGAGCTCAATTTCTCAAAACCATGTTCTGGTTAGTTCGCCCGTCCTACAGTAAAGCTGATACCGTCTAAGTTTTATCAACTTATATAAACTAAAATGACTTGCTGCAATCGATTTTATGCTTGCATTAATTTTTACTGAAATTTGGTCGGACAAATTAAAATAAGGAAACCTTGTCCCTTATTTGACCTCTCTGTCTCTCCATTCTACAACTAAAAAATGCAAGAGATGCTATCAATCATAAGAAGAACAAGTTGTATTTTTTCTAAAAAGATCTGTGGCTAACGCACCAAGAGAAGTCCAGTTAAAAACCTGTTTCTGATACAGTATGCTGTGACTTAACAATCAAGAAAAAAGGAATTGTCAGTGGTCAGGAATTAATGCAAACCTTACTGATAAATTTAGTTTCAAATTTAAGACTAATTCAACCAAAGATAATTGAGAAAATACAGCTATTATTACACATCAGATGCCAATAATTTGCATCTTTAAAATTCATATTTACTTTCAATCGGAGACTGTAGATGTCGCTGAGTCACAGCTAAGACACAGGCTGGTGGTGGCCGCAGTGTCTCATGGAAGAGCTGGCCTGGGTGGCAGCATAATATCTTGCCATGACAAGGTGCAGAGGATGGACAGGAGGTTGCTGATCCAGGATGGGGTGTAAGCATTATTTGAGGAAGAGCAAGCAAGCAATCAAACAATCAAACTAGCCCTTTGTGCTTAAATAGAGGGACCCTGGGGAACTACTGCTAAAGGCCATAGTGGATACCTTCTCCAGTAGGATTAGCCACTACAAGTGCCTCCACCCATCATCGCTTTCATCAGGGCTGGGGAGAAGCTAACATCAGTTGCCAGGACCACCACCTTGGACACAAGACTAAGAGCTAAAAGTCGACCTGGAGAAGCACCTGAATTTCCCAGAAACTGTTGCCACAACAACACTAAGGTCAGACATGGTGCTGATCTCTGAAGCCTCCAAGCAGATCATTCTCTTGGAACTCACTGTTCCCTGGGAGGACCGTATTGAGAGGGGGGCCAATGAGAAGAAGAGGGCAAAGTGTGCAGAGCTGGTGGAAACATTTTGAAACTACTGGTAGTGGGCGAGGTGCAAGCACATTTAGGTGGGAGGCAAGCCACTCTCCCTGCAAGGCTTGCAACATGCTGGGCATCACAGGAGCTAGTTGGCCACTGAGACAGCAGAAGTTGCTTCAAGATGACTGTGGATCAGGAGAGGAGAGCTGTGGGTGAGGTAAGGCTACCTGGATACAAGTCAGGGCTCGATCAACCTGTGTTGCCTGGATGAGGGTGTCTGATTGTTGAAAGACCCAAAACACTCAATGACACCAGGAAACATCACTGATGCATGTGAAAATACTTGTTTGGAACAACCCGTGACTGTGAGGAACAGACTGACTGACTACTAAAAACTGAGTAGTGACAGCTGGCGAGACAGCAGACAATCTGGAGAGACAGAAAAGGGGTAGTGAGTGTTAGCAGCCTGACTTACATATTCTGTGAGGACAGCAAGCTACGGATCAACCTATGGAAAAAGCATCCCAGACATGCCTGAGTGTAGGGTAGAAGAGAATCTGATTTGGAAATACCAAAGGACAGTGACACATGGCAATTTAGTTACGATGACAAACACGGAATACGTTTGAGACAAGGTGTGCAAGAACCTGTGTTCCCAAGATGTATGCAGACCTAGCAAGTGTCACAGCACTCAAGAACTAGCCCTGGTGAGATGCAGGAGGGACCAGGCCCGGAGTCACCCTACAGTGCAAGAACCTCTGGATGACACTAGCCCCAGACCCACGCAGAGTAACAGAATATTATTGGATTGTTGGTGGCCACAAACGTACAAGGAGAAATGGCTCCAGTTCAACAAAGATGCTAATGTCATCTTGGGAGTGACAGCCAAGAGTGAAGCTGATCAATGCCCACCACCTTCAACATCAGCCTAGCAGCTGAGAGGTTTGAGAAGAGATCAGTGAAGCGTCTATACCCTATGAACAACAGAGTAAGCCAGATCCACCAGCTCAAGCAGGAGCTGAAGAACTTGATGCGATGGTTCAGGGAGGCAAGCAGACCTCTCAGAGCACTGCACAGCATCCTCCCCAAGAAGCTGATGGCTGTGAGGAGGGTTGAGTGGCATAGGAGGCGGAGGAAAAAGCGGGCCAAGAAGGGAACTGCCTTTCTAATAAACCCATTTGGGATTACACGACAGTTGCAAGGGCAGAAGCGCAGAAGTCAGCTCATCTGCTCCAAAGATGAGATCAACTTCCACCTTGGAGACCCCTTCAGTGATAGATCCAGGGAGAAATGTCTAAGTCCTTGATCATCCTGCATATACCAACTCTAGAATTCAATAGGAAAGAACCCGGTTGGAAGGGGGTCCAAGAGGTGGTCTTGAAGGCAAGGGCAAGCTCAGCTCCCAGACTAAGTGGGGTACCTTAATAGGTTTACAAGAACTGCCCAAGGTTACTCCACAGGGTCTGGAGGATTCTGAATATTTTCTGGAAGAGGGGCAAGATGGCTCATCAGTGGAAGTATGCGGAAGGGGTTTTGATTCCAAAGGAGAAAATTCAAAGAACATCGATAAGTTCAGAACCATCTCACTGCTTAGTGTTGAGGGAAAGATATTTTTCAGCATCTTTTCTAAAAGTATTTTTGTGTGGCGCAGCTTGAAGTGTACTCAAGTTTGCTTCATTATACTTCAACTTTGCTTTTTTTTTTAATTCAGTAGTTCACAATGGGCCAAAGTAAATGGAACAACTTTAAAAGTTGTTTGTTTTATTGTTTACTTTCCAACGTTCATACTCAAGGGGTCAAAAGTGGAGGCAAGCTTTTTTTTCACCTTTGAGAGGTCAAAATAAATGGAATTTTTTACAAGTCTGAAAGCTTTAGTCTTTTTGTTTACTCCTTAAACATTTAAACCAGCATAAACAGGTACTTCAGCTAGTGCTTTATATAATTGTTACGTACATCAATTATCTGGAAGTACAAAAACCTTGGGCATATTCACAGCAATTTTCTCTGAGTATATACATTTAATTAGGCTTTATTTTGTACAAACAAAATTCTTTAATTATTCTTGATAAATAAGGAAATCAGCTTAATTTCGATTGGGTAAATTAAAAATTTGGAAAAATATTAAAATACAAGCATAGCACCTTTCTGTTTTTGATCGGCACTTCTGTGTAGGATCGGAGTATGTGTGCACTCTGTCTAGGATCAATGTGTCACGCCCTGGTACTTCTGCCTAAGATCAGAGTGTAGTATTTGTGCACTTATTGAAAAGTTATACACACACAGTATATATATTTTCAACCAAATAAACCAGGTCACCTAAGCATACAGAACACCCTTCATTTCATTTCTACTACCCAGCATGGATGGTCGCACTTCTCTGCAGATGAAGTTGCTCACAGTGACAAAATGCATAAAGGTTTATCT
>VCCN01006885.1:7020727-7041573 GCA_006491835.1 Architeuthis dux
ATAAACATGGATTCTTTTTCAAATCAAAACAAAACCAATTTAAAAAAATATTTATTTAATATAGCAAAATATACATGGAAGAGATAGGTACGAATTTTAAAAAAAACTCTTTTTTTTACTGACAAGTACAATGGTCCCAGTTACTCAAAGTCAAACCAAAAGATAAATAATTTCTAAGGTATACTTAATAATGGTTCCAAAGCGCAAGAATAGTGATACTGGCAATTAAGATATGCTAAAGAGAAGCAGTAAAGTGCTTCCTTTTAGTGAAAAGGTTAAAGTTCTCGACTTCATAAGGAAAGAAAAAAAATGGTATGCTGAAGTTGCATCTTCTATCTGCCACATAACTTTAATTACAGTATATTGTTATAATTATTCTATTATGTTATTGTTGAAAACTTAGAAATTAAAATTTATCATAGTTAGGTATGTATAGGAAAAAACATAGTATACATAGGGTTCGATACTATCCGTCATTTTTTAAAAAACATATCCCCCATCGATAAGAGGGCACTACTCTATATATAGAGTTCAGTACCGTGGTTTCAGGAATCCGCTGGGGATTTTGAAACGTATACCTGCAGGATAGGCCAGACTACTGTATATTTAGGGTTCAGTACTATCTGTGGTTTTAGACATTTGCTGAGGTTTTTTTAACATATTCCCCATGGATAAGAGGGCACTAATCTATATATAGGGTTCAGGAATCCGCAGTGGATCTTGAAACATATACCTGCGGGATAAGGACGGACTACTGTATATATAGGGTTCGGTACTACCCGTGGTTTCAGGCATATGCTGGGCATCTTGGAACATATTCCTGTGGATAACGAGGGACTACTGTATTATTAAAATGGTAGGTTATTAGATTTAATAGTATCAATGTGTGTTTAATTTAAAAAATAACTAATATATTTTGGATAGCAGAGATTTCCAAAGATTATTTCACATTGAAAATGTATTTAGACAACCTGAAGAACATTAAGTACTTCCCTGAGATTTATAATTTGTTAATATGATATTAGTAGAATACACGGATCTCATTAGGAGCCAATATTGGACAATATCCGGGGAATACTGGATTAAACTTGAATTAACACTTTATATATATAGTAAGCAAATGAATTTTCTGCAGTATGTGATTTTCAGACTTGCAATGAAAATTGAATAAAAAATTTCACAAGGAAATGTCTTTTCCTATACATGTTTGCCAGTAAATGTTAAAAACTAAACACTGTGAAGATAGTGTTCTGAACATTTTCTCAGAATATACTTTTTAGTGTTTGTACATCTTTTCAAACATTGAATTCCCTGAAAATAAAGCACATACTGAAATGAATATGGTTTCTCTCTGGTATGCACTGAAATATAATTTTATAAAGCGAGATTCTTTGAAAAAGCAGATCTGCACACATCACAAGAATTAGGCTTTTTTCTCCAGTGTGTACTCGAATGTCTTTTTAAAGTTACATTCTATAAAAATGAAGATCCAACCATGTCCAATGTGTATCTGTGTATGCTTTCCAATGTTGAACTGCAGATACACACATTGCACTAAATATGTTTTCTCACAAGTGTGACTTGCAAATAAAGACCAACATACTTTACAAGAATATCATCTCTCTCCTGGCCACAAGTGTCTGCTTCATTCATTAATGCAATTACAATGGAACTGTACATTACAGGAATATGGGGTGAGGTAGTAGACAAATGATTCTGTTAGTAGTTTAAAATGTTGTGGCCCTGAAGATGGTCTTAATGGTTGATTCTTATGTTTCTGGATTTTATGGATACTGGTTAAATCATTGTGCTTTGTAGGAGTGAAACTGATTAAGCTAAAAAAATGCTGAAAGCTCTACTGTAGAAGTGATATTGTCTACAGGAAGATATCACATCAAACAGCTACAATGTAGCACATATATATATATATACTATAATATAATGGTGAATCCACAACAAATTTGTTTCACACTTATTAGTGAATCTTCAGGTGGAAAATGATCTTAAAAATCTATACCCTGATCTATTTCTCTGTTAAATTCTTGTACTAACGTTCTTGAATTTTAATTTCCACCTGAAGATTCACTAATAAGCGTGAAACAAATTTGTTGTGAATACACCATAATTAGTATATTATACAATCTCTATTTTAATTAATATTGAGCACTATTGTTATAAATACCATATAATACTAATTATTATTATAACGATGAGAATAGTAAATAATATACTGTATATTTCAGTGTATAAGGTGACCTTCAGATAAGATGAGACCAAAATTTCAGTCTGAATTTCATGGTTTTAGCTCAGTATTTAGTCACCGTTTTTGTATCTGGACTAAAAGACAACTCCAACTTTGGGGGTGTTTTTTGGATGCTTCAAGCATCATCTTATCAGCTGAAATATATGATGCATATGTAAAATTGATTTATTTGCTGGGTATACTATTGCTTCTCGCAAGGTGGCATATGTTGAAGTATTCAAAGGAGTTATTTTACACTGGCACATTCATTTGAGATTACTCCAGGTGGGATGTGTTGATTCTCTAGGTTGGTTCGTGCAAGTCAGATATAATGTTGAGATTTTTCAAGTCACATTGAAATCCTTCCAGCTGCAATAATGACTGGGGTTTAGTTTACTGTATCAAGTGGCATAATAGCGACCTGTACACAACACAGCATATTTAATCTACTGAGTGTCTCAAATATATCGAGTATTTTGGTAATTAATCACAATACACCTCTCAGGGTATTTGGCTTCCACTTTACCCCAAGGAAGTCAAGACCAGACAGCAAGTGGACGAATGGGAACTTATTGGTCATGAATTCTATCCTTATGCAATTTAGCTCACAATGTCATGTTTTTCAGGCAGAAATAGTACAGGTATACCTTGATTGGTGCAGTTAATTTGTTCCAAAATTTTCTGTACTGTTCAACACCACACTGTTCAAAGTCTTATTATAATAAAGTGTTTTTGTTTTCAGCTTACACATTAATTTGTATAGCAATACCTTAACCGTATTACATCAAAACCCGCACTAATCAAAACTGCACTATACAAGGTATTCCTGTATTTCACTTTTCTTCTAACTTGGGGAAATATTCTCTTCCCCGAATTTTAACAAATTTTCTCAGTGCTTGCAGTGCTTGGGTGTTTTGACATCCCAACTTCATTTAAAAAAAATATGTTCCTTCTGCATTCAACTTTGGCATAATCTTATGAAAACAATTCCAACTTTTTTGTTACAATACTTCATCCAACAATAAAATTCTAACTTCTGTATGGACAATCGAATCTCTTCTTCCCATTGAGGAAAAAAGTTCCTACCTTGAATTATACACCTGATGAAGGCTAAAAATGGATCGTCTGAAATGTTATGTTGACAACATCAAGGATAGGAAGAAGAGATTTGATTGTCTGAACAAAGGTTGGAATGTTAATTCCTGGGTTTAAAGTAAATGTCATACTTCAAAATTTCTTTCCAGTGTGAATTTGCATGTGTCTTTTCAAGTTCGAACTCTGTGAAAATGCAGATCCACATATTTCACAAGAATATGGCTTCTCTCCAGTGTGTCTTCGCATGTGGGTTTTTAAACTAGTATCCTGTGAAAAAGTCATTCCACACACTTGACAAGAATAGGGCTTCTCTCCAGTATGTGTTCGCATGTGTTTCACTAATTTTGACTTCTCATAAAAGGAAGACCCACACACTTCACAAGAATGTGGTTTTACTCCAATGTGTATCAGGATGTGTCTTTTTAAGTTTGAACTGTCATAAAATGCAGATCCACACACTTCACAAGAAAATGGCTTCTCTCCAGTGTGTGTCCGAATATGTTTTTTTAATGAGGAATTTACTGAAAATGAAGATCCACACACTTCACAAGAATAAGGTTTCTCTCCAGTATGTGTCCGAATATGGGTTTGTAAAGCTGAATTGTCTGGAAATGCACACCCACATTCTTCACAAGAATATGGTTTCTCCCCAGTGTGTGTTCGTATATGCTGTACCAAACATGACTTCCAAGCAAAGGAAGATCCACACACTTCACACAAATATGGTTTCTCTCCAGTGTGAGTTCGCATATGTTCTTTTAGAGCCCAACTCTTTGAAAATGCAGATCCACATACTTCACAAGAATATTGTTTCTCTCCACTATGTGCTTGCATGTGAATTTTTAACTTGGTTCTGGTTGAAAAGGGATATCTACAAATTTCACATAGGTATTTTTTTTCAGTTGAATATTTTTCCATGTTATCTGATGTGAGCTTGCGCATAAGATTTTCATCAATTTGAGTTCACAATGTCATTAAGTGATTTTCTTCTAAGCACTGATGTATTTTTCCATGATTGGACACCTGTGAAGAAAATAACAAAAGCACAATATTATACAGAAAAGATGTTGCAATTGATTGTATTAAGGTTTCATTTCAATAGACACATGAACTGATTTTCTTTTATAGAAAAGACTTATCATAAAACTTACAATCACCTTTTTTCAAGAAATATCTTATTATTACATCTGCAACATTCCTTAATTCAGTGTGTTAAGGCACACAGCATTCAGCAATTGGTATTTTCTGTTTATTTACATTAATTTTCACGAGACACATTCAAATTAAGTGACTGCAATTAGTGTTGTATTCTATAATTCAGTTGTAATATTCAACAAAAATATTATAAACTGTGTAAAATATTCAGTTTTTTAATTTACCTAAAATTTATCTTCCTTTTGTATTAATATATTGTGATAAAAATTAGGTCTTGACACGTATGAAAAGAAAAATGTCTTCTTCATACAAAAGTAGTTAACTTTCGCAAACAAGACCCTAACACTCATAATCAATTAGGCTGCAGCACTGACACCGAAATTTGCAGAAAGGTAATATTTTTATTTTGCAATTATCACCACTGAATCTACTAGGTAGTTTAATTATGTCATCATATTTTTATGGAGGAGGCTTTCAAGAAAGAAGACCGTTTTAGGTGTTTAAATTGCTTCCCCCCTCAAAAACAAAAAAAATCACTACAAACGATTGAAAGGAGGGGTACATGGAGGTACAATGTATACCTACTACTCAATTTCCAGTTTTTTGTATGTTCCATGTCTACTACTGGAGACATTACCATATACCTAGTTCCTAGAACCTAGCCTTAAGTATACCTAGTTTCCAAAACCGATTTCTATCACTGACTACAAAGCTTCATGCCACATCTATGTGCAATGAACTAAGACAGGTTTTTACAGACACTAACACTTCGAATATTTGGTCTTTTGACTCGTATTTGTTATATTAAATTTCTCACATTAAACACGAGTAAACAGATGATACATCAACTGTGTAACATTTATAACATTTGAATTTAATAGCAATATTTTAATTGGTTTATACTTAACATCATGTATTCAAGCTATTTTTCTTTTTTCTTTTAGCAGTCATTAAACCTTTTCTAATATATGATTTTAGTTTGGCAATATAACCAATTAATTTGGTAGTTCTTGTCTGAATTTTGTTAGACAAGGTGTTTTAATCATTGTGTGTGTATAGCACACTATGTAAAAGAAATATTTTATTTTTCCTCAAAATTCATGCAGTCAAGAATGCATGAATTTTGAGGAAAAATAAAATATTTCTTTACATATCGTGTTATAAGACAAAAAATAGAGCTTTTTTTTAACATCAATGCAACAAAATGTTTATCAATAGTAATTGACTTTCGGATGGAAAAGTAAATATTAAAAACCATACTTCCATGAAGGAACATGAAGATATTTTTTACATAAATAAAAAATAATCCCCAATGTTATTCAACATTTCGGTGTTACAATATACACCACCTATCAGCATAATTAATCATTTATTTAAACAAAAATAAATCCAATTTCTTGAGTTTACTACTTCATAAAGCTTGATTTTGTAATGGGGAGTCACTGAATATGTAATTGGTTCTTGCAAAATCTTGTAATGAGATATCAAGTGAATTTTATAGGGTAATGATAAAAATTGAATAATATCAAAAACAATAGAATAACATACAAAAATCTTTTGACAACAATGTTTTCCTTCGTTTGAAAACCATCTAAAATCATTTTAAATATTTTGAAATGAGAATAACAAAAATCAATAATACTTGAGTTACAAAGATGAATGCAAACAAATTTAATTCCATGTAGCATCTGTTCAAATGCAAAAATAATTTTTTGCAGTTTTATAGAACAATACCAAATTATTGTTTGTGTTATAGTTGGACTATTTTCTCATGTATGCTGTTATTTCTTTCACAATGTTTTGGCATGTACCTTCCGGCCTTCTTCAGGTATTCTTTGTTTCCTTCCATCTGATTTGTCTTTCTGAAGGGCAAAATCAACATTAGAGAAAAGGGAGACACTGTAAAAAGATGTTTTTAAATTGTGGAACACATGTTCGCATTCTACTTTACATGTTACATCTGTTTTTTTTTTATTTAAATCTTGGAATGTATGCTCGTATTCTACTTGAAACATCACAACCGTGGAACGCATGCTCGTAATCTACTTGACACGCCAAATCTTTTATAGTTTGGTATCATGTTCCGCGTTTCTTCCCTTTCACTCAGTGATCTTTTTCCTTTTATCGGATCATATCCAGAAATGATCTTCTGATCAAAAGTTCCCAGATCTATTTATATCGATGCTCAGTCTGCTAATGGAATCGACTGAGCATAGTATATGAGCAACTTCCCTTAGATGCCTTATTCTCCAATTTTCCTCTCTGTCTATTATTTGGACCTTATTCCATAGGGGTCTGTGTCCACTTTTTTCCTCCAATGCTTGGTCAGCCAGGCCAGATTTAAAAATGTCACCATATGTTACTGCTTTCCTGTATTCTTCGATTCTTATTTTCAGGGGAGTGACTTGTTTCACCTTTGTAGTGTCTACCACAGCTGCAAGGGATATTATAGACACAATTTCTGGTCATGTTTTCTTCAATTGGTGGTTTGGTACATGCGTATAGAGTTGGACCGCCTTGGAATACTGTCCCAATGTTTTACGGATGACATAATCTTTTAATTTTCTTCGATATGCCACTGAGGCATAGACGAGAAAATAGTCCAACTATAACACACACAATGATTAAAACACCTTGTCTAACAAAATTCAGACAAGAAATACCAAATTAATTGGTTATATTGCCAAACTAAAATCATATATTAGAAAAGGTTTAATGACTTCTAGAAGAAAAATAGCTTGAATACATGATGTTAAGTATAAACCAATTAAAATATTGCTTTAAAAATCGAAGTCAACAAATTAAATTCAAATGTTATAAATGTTACAGTCGATGTTTACAGCAATTGAAAACCGATGTATCATCTGTTTACTCGTGTTTAATGAGAAATTTAATATAAAAAATACGGGTCAAAATTGGGATGTAGCATTTTACACTAGTGTAAAAAAAATGGGCGATCATTCGTTTTGTGAACGCAAAAATTTTAACCATTGTCGAAATCGACTATGGATGCACAAAAGGGGCGAAAACAAAGTGACGTATCTCAAACCGTACAAATGACTAATTGTGACTATTGTATAGTGTCAAGTTCTACATACTCACTCACTCAATGTTAAAAACAGCGCACAAATGTTGTGCGCCGTAATTATATTGTTATTGATTTGGATATCACCTGGCGTAACAGAAGAGAAGAGCTTTTGCCTTTTTGTGCATCCGTAGTCGATTTCGATAATGGTTAAGATTTTTGCATTCACAAAACGAAGGATTAACAAAAAATGATAATATATACATATATTACCAATTTTGAGCTACAAGAAGTGGGAGTTACATTATATTCGAGATCGCATTGTACTAGCGTCGCGTGTAAATACGGAAAATGATAAAGTAATTTTTGCGGTTTTATAGACAAATAATAGCAGATTTTCCAAACTAAAAAGTTACAAATGCCTTAAATTACGTAATTAGTGACCGCTAAGAAAAAAACAGTACAAAAATAAAAAGCTTACTTAAAAAGCATTAAACATATGATGTTCTTGGACTTGGAGAATTTTTTTTAAAAGTCAACAAGTCAGATTTAAAAAAAAATTATAATTGTTACACTACAGTCGATCAGTGTTGCGAACTTTATTTTTTAGTTTACATCTAGAATTGAGTAAAAAAAACATCCAAAAACACCTAGATTCTACAGAGTGGTCCAGATGTATATCTAAAATCTAGGAAACATTAGATTAGATATTACTTTATTAAAACATTACTTTAAAATATTACTTAATTTATTACTATGGATTAAATAAAAAATATTACTTATTTTGTTAAAAGACATCTAAATAGCAATTTATGACGCAACCAAAAACATCTAGATTTAGATGATAAACATCTTATTAACAACACTGATGTCGATGTTTACAACAATAACATAAGAAATAAAAAAAGACGCACGACTTCCCACTTTTTAACACAATAATCTCCAACAGGACTGGAGGGGGATTATGAGCAGATAATCTGTATTTTCAAATCTTACCTTTCCTTTCAGATACATAAAACTTGTAAAGACAAAATAAATTAAATTGTGAACTACCTTTCTTACTCTTTATTTTCAAAAAATGCTTTCCGAATTTGGTCGACTTTGGACTTCTCTCTCAGTCAATCTGCACAATTTGTGTATTGTCTTTTTTTTTCTCAGTAGTGTTGAAGTTGTAGAAAATGGCACATAGAAAATAGCATTAGGAAACAGAAAAACCGCTACGCAAACGTCAAATTAGGGAAGAGAATGTTTCGTCTGATGACAATGGACAAACAATACCACCAGTTAAACGGTGACAGACATTATTATTCCCCTTTTTATGAAAAAAAGGAAAATAACAGATCAAAACAATCCCGAAGCAGTTTGAGTCAGTTATGGCATTTTGCTGTTAATTCTTTTTTTTTTTTTTAAATTAAATCAGAAACTTTCAGACAACACTTTTGAAAGATTTATATCTAAAATTGAGGCAAAAAAAATCCCCAAATATCTTACTTTCCAGAAAAATATCCAAAATTGAGGCTAAAAAATATCCGAAAATATCTAGATATCAGGGCTCGAACTTTAGCAAACATCTAAAAATATCAAGCCTTAGCCAAAATAATCTAAATATATCTGAGCCTCATCCCCCAAAATATCTAAACTGATAACCAATATCTTAAAACAAGGGGATCTGGCAACAATTTGATATTTTGGCTAAAATCTCTAAAAATATCTAGATGTTGCCCCCCCCCCCCAAATCTAAAAATATCTAGATTTTTTAAAAAAAACCCTAAAAATATCTAGATTTTGCCCAAAGAATCTAAAAATATCTGAGTCGCCTGAAAAAATATCTAAACTGATATCCAATATCTAAAAACAAGTTCTTATATCTAAACGCAACAAAAAAAATATCTCAATTTAGATATAAAATATCTTGGCAACGCCGGACCCGCCTAGATGGGAGTTATATCCCGAACGAGGCTGACCGGAAGTAAACAAAGTTTGGCAGTTCAGTCCGGAGTCATACAACGTATTTAAACAAGATATAGGAAATGAAATAGGCAACATTCAACAATATTACAGGTAATGTAAATGTAAGAATGGTTTAATCTAAACTAGTCAGAAAAGAATTGATCAAAAGTTGTTAAAATTGTTTGAAATGGTTGTTCTTGAAAGTTTACAACAAGAAATGTTAAAAACCGTGTGAAATGGACAACCGAATAGTGAGATCTTATGAAGTAAAAATCGTGTGACATACGACAAATCCGTGAGAATTGTCAGGTCCGTCATATTTTTGGAAATTTTCACAACCTGGCTCTCTCGATGTTAAAAACGGCGCACAATTAAAAAGAAGAGAATTAATGGCAGAAAAATAATAATTTTTTTTCGGCAAATTTTTTTCCGATTAATTATAATTCAGAAATTTAATCTGTGAAAAAATGTTTTTCTTTCCGCTCAATATTTAAAAATATCGATTTATTCCGATATTTTTTAAATGTATATTTTTCAATGTTTCTATATTGTGGTTCGACTGAAACATATATAAAAAAAATATTATAAGAAGAATGAATAATTAAATATAGTGAAATGATGAAAAAATACTTACCGGCTGTATTTTTTATATATTTTATTCTGTTTTTTGTTTATGTAAATTGACCGCTATTTCAAATTATGGGAGCTGCAAACGACAACATGCCCTTTTTTTGCACAGCGCAGCTGTCGTGCATTTTAGTCTTGTTTATTTTTTTCCACTTAAATATATGTATACTGCATTGTCTACAATACATTTTCTTTAAATCAGGTGTCGCTTGAAATTATTTTTTATTTTTGTTCATACCTAAAATTGAAACATAGTTTTGACGTGATGTCAATAAATAAAATCCATAACTTTTGTTTTTGTCAATTGAAAAAAAAATTAAAATTCATGAAGAAAACAATTAAAATATGGTCATACTAACATTTCAAAGTTAAAACAGGAAGTTAATGCTATGTTGTGTTGATATTAGAATAACAGATACTACACTTTGATCTTGAACTAAAGGCGGCAAAAGGCACATTCAGATCGGGACCCCATTGCTCTGATAGTGCCCAACAATTTTTTCCATTTCAAACTTTTCTTTCTGCTTTGAATAATATGAAAAAAACATGATAGCTGCCTATCCGTTTAAGACACTACATGCACACCGACTATCTTCTCTCTCTACTTGTAGCCTTGTGATCCCAACACTCTTCCTACCTATCAATCCTGCTAGATCAGAGTTGTTCCTAAATGATGATTGACTAATTTTCTGTTGACTCATTTTATTGCTTGACCATAGGAATGGAAATACCTTAGATAATTTTCGTCTTTTATTAAATAAGTACTGAGAATTTTTATTAAAACCCATAAAGACCCAAAGTGACATCAGTGTCACATACACTCTAAATGTTCTGGAAAGTCCTGTATACAACTTTATCCTTGAAGTGTACTGTGACATCTACTGAACATCCTGGTACAGTCACATGACTGTGTGTCAATTTGCCTACCCAGAATTTCATTTCCTAAATGGTGGTTTGCCTGGTTACCACATGGGAGAGAAGTAGGTAAAGGTAAGTTTAAACCCATTTAACAATTCTAATGCTTTAATGACATGTCCTGGTTCTTGATCGTTTCGTCGAACGTGTTGCCAACAGCAGTTTTGTCCTGCAGACGATTTGGAGACAACCTGTTTGACGAACATCAGTTTTGCCAACTTGGCTTTTCGCTGACTGCTGTTTTGTTGAATACGTTTTTTTGTACCATTTAGAGGTTAAAAAAGGAAAAAAAACTGAAATTTCTGAAAAATAATTTTACTTTACATCTTAAATAACAACATTGGAAGAACACGATGATAAAACATTACAAAATTATTTTTTGCGAATGATCAGAAAAATAATCCAGCAGACATCGACACAAAAAACAAATTTTCATAAATTTTTTAACCAAAAGATTACTGATCGTATTGTACTCGAGTAAGTACTGTTATTACAAAACTAACAAATGTTAGCTTGTTTAGTGGTGATGGGTGAAATCAGTCCCAATCATCGGATCAGTTTTTGATGGGCAACTTTGTCAAATTTTTTCTACTTAGAAATTCTGGAAAATAATGATTTTTTACCCACATTATAGGTAGGTCCATCACATAATAAATTCTGTTTATCTTTTTGAAATTGCACCTCCTAGAGTTCATTACCAAAGCCTTACTTAGGAATTTTAAAAACTGAAAAATAAAGTAAAATATTGTTCTTCTCAGCAAGTTTTTATTTTCATTTCTTAACTTATATTTTAAAGATATTTTCTGTAAAAAGAAATAAAATAGTAACATTAAAATGTTTTATACCAATTCAATTAATTTGGCATTTTTCAACGATCTTGTTTTATTCGTTCACTAACTGGCACAGTTCAATATTTTGTCATTATAACCTACCAAGTCTGAATAATTAAATAAAATAAAAGGTTTTTTAAAAATCCATGAAATTATTTTTGATATCTTTTGTGAACACTAATTTAAACAAATGTAAATATAAAAAATAATGTCAAATTAATTAAATTATTAATAAAATATAATTTGAAACAATTTTAAGATTGTACTGTCGTATTTAAAATTTCATTTTCTTTTTGTAGTATGAATAACAAGAAGCAATGCAGTGTTCAGGATGTACTGGAGATCATCCAAGGAGATGACAGTGAGTTCGAGGGATGTGAAAATAGCTCGGACGATGAAGACGCTGATTATACTTTCAGCAACAAAGACATGGAGCGTGATGTGTCAAGTGAGTCTGGTGATTCTGACAGAAGTGAATCAAGTGATTTACTGCAACCAAACATGAACCCCGGGCAGCAAAATACAACTATCCAAGGGAAAAAAAATCAATTTTCTTGGAGTAAGAAACCCTTCAAAGCCCCTGAGAGCACATTCAAAGGACAGAGTGTCACACCTCCAGATAATATTCATACACCCCTGGAGTATTTCCGAAAGTTTATAACAGTAGAAATGTTGGAGTTACTGAAGGAACAAACCAATTTGTACAATCTACAAAAATCTGAAGGTCTCCACCATATCAACACAACAATTAAGGAATTAGAAATAATGATTGGCCTATACCTGCGCATGGGTCTTTGCCAAATGCCAGGAATTCGTGGATACTGGGAAAATGACACAAGATGTCCCATGGTGGCTGACAACATGTCACGCAACCATTTTCAGACTCTGCTGACATCTCTTCATTTTACTGACAACACTGTTTTGTCGAACAGGAAAATAGAGGATAAGTGTTGGAAGATTCGTCCATGGCTTGATATGTTTCGAAAACAATGCCTAGATATCAGCCCAGAGGAGCACAACTCTGTAGGTGAGCTAATTGTGTCCTTCAGAGGGACACACTGCCCAATAAGGCAACGTGTGAAGGGAAAGCCTCACCGTTGCGGACTGAAAATTTGGGGACGCTGCTCTTCCTCGGGAATCCTCAGTGATTTTGCGGTCTACGAAGGTAGCACTGGGAAAAAAACTTTACTTGGTATGGGAGGTGACATTGTCGTCAAGCTGTGTGAAAGTCTCCCTTCAAACCAAAACTACAAAGTATTTGCGGACAACTTTTTTTCTTCAGCACCACTGGTGCTCAAGCTTCTTCAGCGACACATATACTTTGTAGGAACAATCCGTAGCAATCGCTTGGCTGGTTGTCAGCTTGAAGACGAAAAAAGTCTTGCCAAGAGAGGCAGAGGATCTGTTGATGCCAGGGTGGAGAAAGAGGAAAGCATGGTCATTGTCAAGTGGTACGACAACGAATCCATTACCCTGATCTCATCCTACTGTGCACTCAAGCCTCAAGACATAACTCGACACTGGAGCAAATCAGCAAAAGAATTTGTGGAGGTCAACAGGCCACGCATTGTGAAGGAGTACAACACATTCATGGGGGGGATAGACCTCCTTGATGCATGCGTTGCAAGGTACAAGTTTCACATGAGGTCGCAGAGGTGGTACCTCTATCTGTTCTGGCAAACCATCATGTTAGGCCTTGTTAATGCATGGTTGATCTACCGCCGTGACTGCAAACTACTTGGTGTTCAAAAGCCACTGAAACAAAGGAACTTTCAGGCAGAGGTTGCCACTAGCCTGATTTCTTTGCATTCAAAAAGGTGTCACCGAAGACTTAGCGCCACATCTCCACCACCAACACCCAAGAGAGTTAGAGTTGGCGTTCCAGGTGATGTTCGCACTGACCAGGTTGCACATTGGCCTGTGAAATGTGACAAGCGTGGCCGTTGCAAATTCTGCAAATTCAATGCAACCACTACCCTCTGTGAGAAATGCAATGAGCGTCTTTGCTTCACTGAGGAAAGAAATTGTTTCAAAAACCACCATATGCCCTAGGCTAAACTGCCAAAAATACTTAAGTCGTAAGAACTGATAATGATTCAAACATACTGCTGATAATAAAAAAGTTTTGTTTCCCTTCTGCATTTGAGGCCTTATACTCCTATACTCCGTTCATGATAAATATAATAAGAGGATTAGAGAAGAAACCGCATCGGAATATCTTTGTTTATGCTACACATTGAAACATACTGTAATCCTTTGTGTATAACATGATTCTTGTATAATACGTGTACTAGATTTAGAGGTGAAAAATAAGTATAAAATTGTAGCTTCTTGTATAACATGGTCCTCAATTTGGCTTGTACAGTTTGGCAGTTCAAACTGTTTTTCTTGCTTCGATGTTCCAAATTTGTGTACTGCAATACTGCAGTTATACAATAAGTGTTCTTGTTTATTTCTTTTATATGACACTGACTTTTTTTCTTCAAAGTACTTTTCTGCTTTATTTTTTAACAGCTATTTCTTATTTATTAGTTTAACAGTAATAAAACTCAAGAAAGATTAAAACAGATAAATAGACAAATTTTAATTTAAATTCTTTTCCATATAAGAAATTAATTTGAACTAATTGAAATGTTCTCCAGAACAATTCAGTAGGTTTACAGGTGAATGTACAGATATTGAGGTACTTCCCTTGGAAACTTAAATTTAACATTTTATTTACTATTCGTTTTTAACCTCTTTTAATGCAGAATAATCAAAAATCTGTCAATCAAGAACAAATTTCTGGATCTGCCCCCAGATTTACCCACTTCTTCCTTAGCCCAGGGGGTCCACTTTTTCACAAGATTTCATTGAAATTCATTAATAACTTTTGGAGATATCGTGTGGAGAGACATGAACGAATATATAAATGTATGAAAAAACTAAAAAACTATCTTCCAATCGAAAAAATATTCCATGATCCTCCCTAAATTTAACCAATTCTTATGTACTCCATGGCCCACCGATCCACAAAATTTGATTGAGAACTTCTGGAGATATGGTGTACAGACAGAGGGACAGACACAGATGAATGCATATACTTCTCCGACTTGGCAGAGGTAATAATTATTTGTTGGGGATTTCTTGTGAAACTCCTGCTCTGGAGTTGACTTTATTTTCCCCTGGTAATGACAAAGCCAACAACAATGACCCCTACCAAAATTAGGCTGAAATTTGACATGCAACCTTATTTCAACTCCACTAGAAGATTTATAAACAAAAATTGGGGTCATCTGTCCCCTTTCCACCACAGGCCTCCTTATTCTTTTTTTCAGTTTATATCTAGAATTGCCTCAAATTATATCTAGATTTTCATGCCATTTGTAAAGATTATTATGTCAGATATCAACAGATTTAAAATGCAACAAAAGAGATACAGATTCAATTTATTCATACTTATTTACAGTAACAGGACTCTGACACATGCGTTGTGTACAATCTCTTAAAACCAATATAGCACCTGTCTCTTAGAACATAAACAGTGGCATCTTACCGGAAGTCAATAAGCGCTCTCCTGCCTAAGGGGAATAACTCAATACAATCAATGAGAATACTTAGTAAACACCATTTATCTAGATATTATTTTATTAAATCCCCTTCCATGGCCAAATTTAAAGATCTTTTTCAGTTAAAGGAAAACTGTTTTTACAAAAGTTGAAATATTTTCAAAACTTATAAGCTTCCGTCAGAATGGTGCTTGACCCTGAAGCAGCCAGTTTGTTTCTGTTTTTTTATTGCAACAGCAAGAAGATAACAAAAACATGTGTCAAATCATGTAATCTACACTGACCTAAATTAAAAGTGAAACTTTTAGAGATATTGTGTAGACATGCAGAAAGACACAGAGTAATACACAGACCTACTCTTTCTTTTTATTTCTCTTACCTTATTTATCTCCCTCTCTCTTTACCCACTTATTAAACAAACAGAATCAGTGGAGTTTTTTTCACAAAAGTAGCTGACAGCCAATCAGCCAATGCAACCTAAGCCAGTTAAAATGTAAGATTTTAAAATGAATTTATGAAAAAAAAAGAGATCTATTTTAGATTTAATATTTACGATAAAATGAATTTTATTTTCATTTTATTTCAGTTTGTAAGTTTCATTATATTTATATATATATTATCAAAATAAAATGTGAATTCAATGACATGTTGTTTTTATATACTATAAATTCATTATTGTTATATTTTACTAAAGAAATATTTAATTTATCATATAAAGAATTTTATATAATAAATTCATTCTATATTTATATAATAAACCAGGTAGAGGCATCAAAATGTAGTGATTTTGTACATTGGGGTGAAGCCATGTGCTGAAACTGTTCTTAGCAAAGCAGCCACACTTTGGTCTACCTTTCAGTAAGGAGGAGGAGGGGTCTCTTTTTTAAAGTATTAAATTATATTTTTGTCATATTAACATATTGTTTTCTATAAGATTAAGCAGAAATTATTCAACATATAAAACAAAATGTAAGGAAAGAGAGGGGTCCCTTTTTGATACATTTATTAAAAAAATTGCCGGATAAAAACAAGATAAAAGTTTTGAGAATGAATTATTTCAATAAAAAAATATTTTATTGGTTAGAAAATATTATTGCATTATTTATTATGCAATATATTTGGAGGGAAAAGTCTGGAAAAGAAAATTCCAAGTTTGATAAAAATTACAACTTCATGTTTAGACTAAAATCATAGTTTGCTATGAGGATTCTGATTGGTTGAAAAATGTGCATATGCAAATATAAATTTTCATTGCTCTGGGAGCCTATATTTGCACAAAATATTCACAGTCGATCTAGGATCCTCTTCATGCACAAGCAAGTGTTATATTGAGCTGTTTAATTGTTTAGGTGTGGACATAAAAAATCTTTCTGTTTTAGAGAAAAACATAATATACAAAACAAAGATAGGCACCCACCTGCACTTTTGACAAGGTGACATGTGCTGATAAAAATCTGATAAAATTTTATTGTAATAATCTTTGTGTGATTCATAAGAAAAATGATTTTTTAGGAGTTGTTTACACTGTCTAAATCAGGGCTTCTCAAACTTCTCAAACCTTTTTCATTTTGCGAAACAAAATTTTCCATGACCACTCGCTCATTGTTATAAAAGCAATAGGTACTAAAACTATATATTAGTCTCTCTTTGTAATAATAACCATAACTAAACATAGAAAGAAATAAAGATCAAATATTGTTGGAATATAGCAACACAGATATAATATGGGGGGGGGGGATTGGGCCACAAGTTTTACCTAATTTGGAATCTCAATTTACTGATAACATGACATGTTGGGGAAACCCCCAAAAGTAGGTCAGTGTATGGATGGCAGGCAGTGTTCTGATTTATAGAGATTACATGAACAGCTAATTATTGCATAGTAAGTAAAGATTTTCGCTTTCAACATTCATCCTGCTGTTTCATTCATGTGGATAGATAAGATAAGGGTTGTATTATGGATATAACTTATTTAGTGTTTAGTTAGTTGTATTTTGATGAGAAGATGGAGACTTGTATTCTGTCACAATCAAGATGGCAACATAGGTTCTTTCAATCTTACAATGGCCCACTTCTCCCTTTTGTTTATATGACATAAATTTTACATGAACTTCCTTCTTTTTACTGCTTACTTCTACTACAGTTCTAGTAATTTAGTATCTTAATCACTTATTTCAGATATAAGTCATCATGCCAGTCAAATATATCCAGAAAGGAAATGTTGGACAGACTCCAGCAGCTCTTATGCAAGATGCTGTGAATGCTATACTTAGAGGTCAAAGTGAGAAAAAAACTATCAAACAACTAAACATACCCAGATCTACTTTAAAACGTTATGTACAAAAGGCAAGAAAGGATGGCATAGAGACTGAGGCTAACACCAAATTATGCCAATGCCAAAGTTTCACTGCTGACCATGAAAATGTATTTGTTCATTATCTTCAGACAGCATCAAGAATGCATCATGGTCTGACAAACCAAAGCTACAAGAGAACTTGCATATGAATATGCATTGAAAAATAACATTAAAACTCATGGAACACTAACAAAATTGCTGGGCGTGATTGGTTAAGGGTTTTTTATGATTCGTCATCAAGAGTTGAGTGTTCGCTCCCCTGAACCTACCAGTATTGGCAGGGCTACAAGTTTTAACAGAGAAACAGTAAGGATTTTCTATATAAAATTTTGAAACTGTGCTCAGATGGCATAAGTTCTAACCAAACAACATCTACAACATAGATGAAACAACTCTTATGACTGTTAATAGCCACCCCAAAAGTCATTGCAACAAAAGGAGAAAAGCAATTTGGGCAAATCACTTCTGGAGAAAAGTAGAATCTTGTATCTTTGGTTGGTGCAGTAAATGCAGTTGGCAACTCTATCCCTCCTTTATTAGTGTTTCCACGTGTACATTTCGGTAACCACATGTTAGCTTGGGCACCTCCCGGTGCCATAGCAAATCTCAGTGGCTGAATAAATGTTGAGATCTTTGAAATAAACCATTTTGGGGCTGGGCTGAAATCTACATAACATCATCAGCATACAACAGGTTTGTTTTAAAATTCCAAAAAGGTTACCAACTATAACAGACACCTGAAGGCTGGAGGGTACAATAGGCAAAACATTGTGACTATGACAACCGAGATGAGGATATTAGTCTGAGTAAATCAGTGTATAATGATGATAATTTCTCATCTCAGATATTCAGAACATAATTTAATTAGAAATCGTTAACCAAAATAATCACCAAAACTGTCAACATAGGTTTCTTCAGTTTTTAAGCTGGTCTTGATGGCTGGTTGGCTGGCTATGTATGTATTGTGCATACAGGTTGTACCAATGGAGCTAGAGGGCTGAAGATTTAAACATTTATTCTTCATTATGTCTAGAAAGAACAGTTTTTTGGGTTTTTTTAAAAACCCACCCAGGTTTTTAGAGGAGGATTCAATTTACAATATGAGTTTATGTTGAATTGGTCCCTTAGTTTGTGTCTGGCAGTGTTAATGCTTGTTTTTTTAAAAATTTGGACTCATTGATCACCCCTTTTTCAAATTTTTTAATTGATCACCCCCAACAGGACATGCTGCCAAAAGACCTTGATCACGTGACGGTTTCTATTGAGCGACTAACTAGACCTGTCTAATAGAGGACGACCGATTAATCGGGCTGATATTTGACATAATCGGCATCGGACAATTATTGAGCGTCATGAGGCTGATTTTTATTCTAATAGAAAAAAGTACTTTTTAATTTAAAATTAAAACGGAAAGATTGAAAGAGAGGGGGCAAAAATGCATGTTATTTTTTTATGAATTCGACTTGGCGAAATCAACAGGTTAACCATGTCTCCAGAGAGACGACCGTATATCACAGAGTGAGAGGGTATGAAGGGAGGGCAGAGGCAGTCATGTTGGTTCTCAGTAAAGGAAGGGAAAGAAGCTGGTTGTCACTGGAAGCAAAGCAAAGAAAATACGGGAGGGGAATAAAATAAAGGGTAAACATTGAAGTGTTTATAGACTGTTTATAACTAATGTATACACTTCAAAACTTTTTCATTTCCCAAATAGAGACAATGCACATTTTTTATTTTCAAATATTTTTCTGTGTTCAAGTGAATAATACATTATTTTAGATGCAAAAAAACAAAAACATATCGCCCATCGGCTGCCCTGCTCTCTAAATATTGGCATCGGGCAAAACCCATATCAGTCGACAACTACTGTCTATTCAAATGGTTCTTCGAACGATTGAACTCCTTCTTGTTATTTGTGCTGTAAACACATTTTGGCCGATCCATTCTACGGCCTTCTTCAGGTGTAAAATCCGAGTGTGATGGGTTACACAGAAATTATGTTTAAAGTGGGGTAGCCCTTATAGTGCATGGCCCAGATGTTTCTGTGTCTTTGTCCTGTTGGGTTTAGATTGTTGAGAAGTGGAAGCAACATCGGGTTGAAATCTGCACTTGTCTGGCTAATGCATTTAGTCGACATTTTGATGTGAGCTGCTGCCTCTTTGATTTTTCTTTGCTTCCAACAATGTTCTCTGTCAATAATCTGGACTTCCTTCCAAAGAGGAAGATGCTCGCTGTTCGCTCATTTTTAAAAAATACTATATCATATTTTAAGTTTAATTTCTATTTTCTTTTTTACAGATGTTCCAGCTTAAAAAACGTTTTGTGAAATTGAATGGATCCTCATTTTCTTGGTGACTTGAAATAAAGAAAATATGGAAAACTTCGATAAAATATTGTGAAACTTGCGAATGTAAATTGTCTAATAGTTCAATTTTTAAAAAGAATCTTAAAAATGTTTACGATTTTGCATTGTTGTTTTTTATTCCAACATGATCTAAATTTTGTGTCATGATTTGACATTAATGTAAGAAAACAAAGAATTCCAGCTTCAAACCGAATTCTTTTTGACATCAAAGTAGAAAAAGGCATTCTACACACATACAACTACAGGGGAAGCCTTTTAATAGTATACTTTGTTTTCTCACACACTTTAAACAAAAAGAGAACATCTTAATATTATGTTTAAGTCATTCTTTTTGACACCAAGGTAAAAAAATAATAATTCTGCCCTCATGTACAACAAAATAAACTCCATTTATACTTTTAATTTTGTTGCTAAAGAAAATAATCCAATACAACAAGTGTGATGTAGAAATAAGTAATAAAATGTTCATCAAATATTTTTTACTTCATTTAATGATACTGAAAATGTTACCTTTTTCATTCATTATATCAAATGATCATTTTTGTCTGGAATATTTTGTATTGCACAGATACACAGCACCAAAGAATGGATATGAGTTAAGATGAATACGACAAAAGAAATAACTTTAGTCTACAGAGTTTTATTCAGATGAAAAATTGTATATCCAAGGGCCTAACATTTTTACAAATGAGATCCAATAGAAATTATATTTCATCAGCAGTAAATTCTGAACAGGAATTA
>VCCN01006885.1:7041988-7065915 GCA_006491835.1 Architeuthis dux
AATGCTGCCGGACACAAACTAAGGGACCATTTTAGTATAAACACACATTTCAAATTGAACCCCCACTAAAGATCTATTATGGGGAGGAAATTTCAAAAACTAAAAACCTTTTTCCTATACATAATAAAGAGTAAATGTTGAAAGTTGTATCCCTCTAGCACCATTGGTGCAGCCTGTATGCATGGTACATACATACATAGCCAGTCAGAACGACTTGAAAACAGAAGAAACCTATGTTGACAGTTTCTAATATATGTGCAAAAATAGCAAATGATTATATCTAATGTGGTTTCTCAAACCTGAACTGTCGCAACATTCATACACACAAAATTCACAAACATACTGTTTCTCTCCAGTGTGTGTTCATTTGTGCACTTTTAAAACTGAATTGACTGAGCATGCAAATTCACAAAAGAAGTATGTTTATCTTTACAATGTTGATGTGTTTAATGTGTCATGTGGTAAAGCTTCACAAGGAAATACAAACTCATTTCATTTTATATACATATTTTTCTGTAATGTTTTTCAAATAGCTATCCCATTGTTAAATGAATAATTCTAGTAAATAAAAAATTAAAATATCTGAAAAAATTATTTTTACCCTCCATTTACTGTCATAAACCTTTTCAAATATGATTTTTTTTAAATATTAAAATATTTTACAAGAATAAATTTAACATGGTCTTCTAAAATCTGTGTCATATTCAAATGAAGATCTCTTTAGGATTAATTTGTTCTAACATGGTCTTTACCCCTTATTTCCCAAGTTAATCTGTGGATGAAAAGAAATTTTTGATGCAGCATTTGAATATATTCAGTTGATATCAAATTAGTTTAATTCAATTTTCTATAAATTATTTATACCTGGAAATATAATTCTGCTGATAAATAATTAGCAAACACAAATTATCATTCTTTAATGATTCTGATAGTATTTTTCAATTATGGATTATTAGTCTATCCAATATTACAATTGTTGACTTTATTTTCTACGGATATCAGGCAATTTTATGTGGTACAAGAGACTAGGGTTTTTTTTCTTCAGATTTTTTCTTCTTCAGGCAAAAGCTTGATAAATACAAATGAACAAAGGATAAGTTAGGGGTAGTGTTTTTAGCGTAAGGGTTAGTGTTGCTATTTTTAGGGTTTAGGGTAGTTAGGGTTAGTGTTCTAGCTTTTTAAATTCGCCCCCACAAGCAACAGCCGACGACTCGGGCGATTCCGCTATCAGTGGAATCGCACCAGTCGTCGGCACGTTTAAGCGGCGGACATATGAAAACAGGAAAGGTAATGATTGCCGTTATCGTTTGTAGCCCATGATAATATCAGTTAAACATCAAATTTGAAAATCGTTCTACGTACAATTAAAGCACTGTTAAAAAAAACCAAGAAAACCAATTTCAACAAACCATTGAAAACCAACTAATTTCATCTTATAAAATTTCAAAGCTAATATTTGCCAAACGTGGAAAGCCACATAGAAACTTCTATTCTACCAGCTGTGAAAAAAATTTTTTCCAAGCACAAACAATGATTAAAACACCCCGTCTAACAAAATTCAGACTCTATAATTTATAAAAAAGATAAAAACATCTTTTTTATACGGCGAACTTGAACAGTTGTCCTGTGTTTTGGGCCAATTAATTTAACTTCCTATTTTAACGAATTTGACGCTCTTCAAGCGGTGAGGCGAAAAAGAAAAGATAAGGTCAAATTCGTACCTTCAAACATCAAACAGAGTATCGCAGTAAAATGTCAAATTTGATCCATATTTTTAAAATACAGAAACCACTAAAGTTTATGCATTCGACGATCATGTAAGTGTTTGAAGCTTTATTTTACTAATTGACTTTAGTCTTGTTGATGATCGGTTCATCGTACTTTTTTGTTTAAATAAATAATATCCTCTTTGATTAATTTTATGTTCAATTTGTTGTTGATAGTTTAATAATTCGGTACGTAAATCTGTTTTTATTTTCCTCTCATTCAATTGTGTTTAATTATTTTGCATGAAAATTCCACCTACTTCTTTAAAAAAAATCACACGAGTTCGGAAGCAAATAAACAAATAAAAAGGTTTAGAAAACATATTTATGCTAAAAGGTTTTTTAAAAGATTTTCTAAAACATTCTATTTTATTTCAGTTAAAATTCTCGTTTTCGTGTCGCATAATTTTCATATACTTTTTTGTTAAATGTTTGATTATGAATTCTAGTACTAATATAAAAGAAATAATAGCAGACAGCTGAACAGTCAAAATAAAAAGCAATCAACACTGAACAGAAACCGGAAAATGTCATTGGCCATCTAAAGTCAAGTAAAAAAAAACATCTAGATTCTCTAGATATCTAAAATCTAGGTACATATTATTAATAAATCTATATATGACTTTAATCATCAACATTTACTTTATTAAAATAGCAAAAATATTACTTATTTTATTATTGTAAATTAAATTAAAAATATTACTGATTTTATTTAAATTCATCTAAATAGCAATTTATGACATTGAAATGCAACCAAAAACATCTAGATTTAGATGAAAAACATCTAAGTTGTCAATAATGTATAAAATATTGCAGTACAAAAAAAATAAACTTTAAGAGTCCAGGCTAGTATTACAGTTACATTGTAAATAGAACCCCATGCAAAACCTTAAAAAATCAACTTTTTTCAAACTGACAAATTTCCTGAGGCAACAATGGTTTTATGGATTGAAAGCCCTAAAATTACTCATGAAAATTTTTTTTCTTTTACTTTTCAATTAAATTTTTGAAGGAATTGAAGAATGCTAAAAAATAGCCAAAAAGTTCATGGCTAAATGCTTTTCAAAAAGCCCAAATTTGGCCATAAAATGGCCAAAATGGCAATCCTGCTTCAGGCACATGTTAAATACACTGCATAAAAATACATTTCTTTGCACTACTATTGTAAGAATAGAAACCTGTTTTTTAAAAAATTTTGTGAAACTTTAATAAACAAATGCACCAACAGTTCTATTTTCATGAATTAATGTCCTTAATTAGTGAAAATTAACTTCCCTTTTCTAAAACTTTGACATTCATACTATGAAGTGAAGAAACATTTTTCACAGCTGTTATTCAGCCGTCATATAAAATTTAGTGTCACCTGTCATCACTTCTTACTATGCAGAGATAGAGGCCACTCCCAACTGTGATCTTTTATATCTATTTTTATTTTTTTTTTACAATTCAGTTGAACAACCATTAAATTACAGTATTTCCCATCACAGAGTTGAGGACCCTCCCCAATTTTGACTTGCAAAGTTTTGAAAAAAGAAAAGAATAAACATAAAAAGAAGGTCTCAGCACTTTCAGCTATCTTACCAAGATATTTTGAGGGTGGCTTAGTGACTTTAACATATAGTCTGCATTTTTTCTTTATCTCTTACTAGGTATGAACACAATGAAAATAGTTTTCAAGCATGTAAGCGACACCTGATTTTTAAAATGCATGGTAGACAATGCAATACAGATATATTTGAGTGAAAAAATAAACAAGATTAAAATGCACGACAGCTGTGCCATGCAAAACAGAAAGGCATGTCTGCAGCTCCCATAATTTGAAATAGCGGTCAATTTACATAAACAAAAAACAGAATAAAATATATTAAAAATACAGGCAGTAAATATTTTTCCATCATTTCACTATATTTAATTATTCATCCTCATTATAATATTTTTATATAAGTTTCAGTTGAACCACTATATAAAGAATAAAAATATACATTTAAAAAATATTGGAATAAATCGTTAAAAATGCTGAAAAATCTTTGAGTGAAAAACTTTTTTTTTCACAGATCAAAAGCCTGAATTGTAATTAATCGAACAAAACTAAAAGATTTCCTAAAAAAATTAAATTCTGTTTATATTAATCCCAAAGTAAGAGTTCCAGTCCAGCAGTTCCTGGATATTATCCTAAAAAAGATTAAAAAATAATTAGTATCTCGAGGGATATATCAGTAAAATGTGTAAAAATCAATGAAAGAATGAATAAATAAAATAGATAAATCATTAAATTAATATGAAGAAAAAAATTATTCTCCGAAATTTGGAATGGAAAATTCTTTTTTTAAAATTAGTCCTTTAATAAATAAGTATCGAACATTTTATTAAAATCGAATAATATGCTAATTTTTGAGAGATTTTTAAAAGATTTCTTACGTGTCGTTATCACGTACAATATGGAGTCACTGTAAGTTTACACCCAAAGTTTATACATAGCCTGTATTACGTGTCGAAAATTTTTGTCCATTTTGTTCACACTTATCACTTACAATATGGAGTCACAGTAAGTTTACACCCAAAGTTTATACATAGCCTACCACACCAGTAGTACCCATGGTGGACATATTATTGATATTATAAGATTTACGGGTAAACCCTTTTAATATATTGCAGTTATACTTTTTTTCGTCTCTTAATAATGCTCCCATAAAGTCAAGGTCATTTGAGGAGATTGAAAATACCAGCATTTTTGATATTCAACAACTAAATTACTGATAGTCTGTTGGCTCATCTTCCATATTATACTGGTACAATAATGAATTTTTGTGATCACATATATTTTTTTTTTTATTATTTATGATATTTTTATTTATTTACCACTTTTATTCAGACATCATATACAGGAGTTCAAAATACTGTCTAGCATAGATTACCTTTATTTGGGGTTAGGATAGGTCTTTTGGCCTGTAGGGCGCTGGGTAACTTTTCAAGACTTATTTCGGGAGAAAAAAATAGTGTCTTCAATGCTGGAAAATACAGTAATGATTTTGAGAGAACAGAGTTTCTATGTAACTATATTATTTTTGCAAGAATTTTAATTACATGGTTTTTAAATTTGAGAATTTTGATTTTGACAATAAGGTATAATTGATGTAATTACCAAATAAAAAATATAGAAACTGATTTTAAACCGCCTAATGTTTGTTTGAAATGATTAAAATGAGTAATGCTCTAATAAAACAAATTTCAGATTATTTTCTTTGTAACAAAAGAAAAATTAAAACCTGACCAATTTTAAAATATTGCATTATCTTTTATTCAAATTTTGGTTATCATTTTGAGCCTAATGATGTAGATATATCCAGTCATTTTGAATATCTTGAGAACAAGTTGGTTGTTATTTTTCTTCTTTCCAAAAATGCTGCATCATTAAAGTTAATATAGAAATATTATTTTCTGTTAGACATTCACAGCATTTTATAAATGTTAGCATAAATCAATTGGTTTATTTCTCAAAATGTTAAGTTTTCTAAGCTTAAGATGTTTGAATTTATACTGCCAAAAGATGTTGGTCATGTGATGGTTTCTATTGAGTGACTAACCAGAGCTGTATTTTGAGATTTTATTTAGATATATAAAAACAAATAAGCATTGAATTTACAATAATTACTGGTAGCTGTATATGTAATGAAAACTGTGAGGAAAAACTTAATGCAATAATAAAGCTGGTATTGTTACATTCACACATGAAATTCAGATTTATTATGAAAATAATGTTTCATGTTCACAAAAAAAAACTTGATTTCTGATTTCGGAATTTTGGATTATCAGATGAAGCATTGTCAAGCATTATTAATTTTTGTCTAGCATTTTCTTTCATCTTCAATTTTTAGTTGCTTTTTATTGCAATTAAACACTGCAGATTGGAAATAAAGAATAAACTCCAGGTGAGACTCAAACTTGTGTCCCTTTTACTTCGTGCTGCGCTGTTTACTCACTGCCGTAAACTGACAGTCTGAGTAAGTTGCGATAAAAAGCAACTAAAAATTCAAGGTGAAAGAAAAAATAATGGTTGACAATGCTTCATCTAATAAAATAAATCAGGATAATATTACTACTACTACTACAACAAGTGTATGTAAAAACAATAACAAATATGGCACTGAACAATGAGTTTAAGAGTTAGATTTGATCTTCTGCCAGACGAAAGAGCTCTGGTAGAGCAGTGCTGTACATAGGCAGCTTCCCGGGGTAAAAGGGACACAAATTTGAGTCTTGCCTAGAGCTTATTCTTTATTTCTGTTCTGTGCTGTTTACTCACTTCCGTAAACTTACAGTGTGAGTTGGAATAAAAAGCAACTTAAAACCTAGGCAAAAAGTAATAATGGTTGAATGCAATTGCATTTATATGTTTAAGTATTTTCTCTTTTATCGGTTAGTAAAGATTTTGTTTTTGTTTTTACAGATGTTCTACCGAAAATTTATACTTAATATTCATTAAAATTTATGTTCAACATCATGAATTTCAGTGAATGAAAGTTTATCTGTGATGTAACAGCAGGAAACATGGCACAATTTACTAAAGGAAAATGTTATCCATGCGAAGTTTGTGGATGTACTTTTTCCAAAAGTTCAACATTAAGGGAACATGTGAGAAATCACACGGGAGAGAAACCATATTTTTGCGGAGTGTGTGAATCTGCATTTTCAACGAATGGACATTTGAAAAGCCACATGCGAACACACACTGGAGAGAAACCTTATTCTTGTGATGTGTGTGGATCTTCCTTTACACAGAATTCGCATTTGGTGGGACACATGCGAGTACACACAGGAGAGCAACCATATTCTTGTGAAGTGTGTGGATCTTCCTTTTCACAAAAATCAGGTTTAGTGAGACATATGCGAACACACACAGGAGAGAAACCATATTCTTGTGAATTGTGTGGATCTTCCTTTCCACAGAAACCCCATTTGAAGAAACATATGTTGTTACACACTGGCGAGAAACCATATTCTTGTGATGTGTGTGGATCTTCCTTTTCACAAAAGTCGACTATAGTGAGACATATGCGAACACACACAGGAGAGAAACCATATACTTGTGAATTGTGTGAATCTTCCTTCTCACACAGATCAGCATTGGTGCGACACACTCGAATACACACTGGTGAGAAACCATATTCTTGTGATGTGTGTGGATCATCATTTACACAGAAGTACAATTTAGAAGTACACATGAGAACACACACAGGAGAGAAGCCATATTCTTGTGAGAATTGTGGATCTGCATTTAGGACTAGGTCAAATTTGGATCTGCATATGCAAAGACACCTCAAAGGTAAAATATGATCCTAATAAGTTTGTGACTATTCAAAAAATTTACATGTAAAAATGACTAATCTGGATATCAGCTAGAAACCATATTCTTTTGGTGTGTTGCTGTGATTTTTTATGAAAGGGGATATTTTTAGAATTGTATGTTTTTATTTCTCGGTGAGTTCAGCTTTGAAAAATCCTCATTTTAACACACTTGTGAAAAACATTGCTTTGCAATGTATGAAATTGCAATTACAGTCTATGTCTATGCTTCTTAACCTAATCTGCCTTCTTAGTCACTGTTATGTTCTAAAAGGAAATATATGATTATATCTCTTAAAGTTGATTTGGCTGATGAGAATAAAACGTCTGTCATTTCTGACCCTATTTTGAAAACTATTATTCATGTTCAGCTTGACAATACAACTATTTTCTTCAAAATAAATTTCACTGGTGTTATCTGAATGATGTCTGTGGTTTTTGTTTCGTTCATTTTTCTTGGACTGAACTACTCTGTAAGTTGGTATCTTTGAAATGTTATTTTTGCAGATTTGCTTTATCAGTGAGTACATTCTCTGTCTTTGCCTATTAACAGTGAGCAAGAAGGTAGATTAGGTTATTTTCTGAAAAGAAATGTATGATTTTATTTGGTTGATGAGAATAAAGGATTTGTTTTGCTTAACTTTATTTTGAGAACATTTGTTTATATTTAAAATGACAAAATACAAATATTTTAATATTAAAATAAATGTCATTGGTGTTATCAGATAAATGTCTGTGTCTTTGTTTCTTTCACTTTTCATGTTTCTTTGATTCAATGGTTGAAGTTTTTTTGTTTTTTGTTTTTTAAGAAGGTTCAAATCCTGATTGAATTAAACTAACCCTTTCAGTTGCCATCATTCAAAAAATGAAATTTTAATACAGTGATTCTGCTTAAGTGGAACACCTCGGGACCACAAATTTTGGTCCCTATAAGCGATTCTTCCTTTTAAATGAATTTACATAAAAAGTACAAAATATTGCATATGTTTGATTCTGTTCTTGCACAATTGGTCCTCAGTGGATATTCCCTGGAATCCACTGTATATCCTCTTATAAGTTGAAAAATAAAAACACTAGTGGACTTAGTTTTTAAGTAAAAACAATGTTGGATGATCATAAAATATTATTAGGAATAGAAGTGCTCCTAAAAAAATTATTCTATTAGGAAAAGATGAGTTCCTAAAAGTAAGTTATTTTTGCCAAAAATAGAGGTTGCATTTTTATTATATGATCCTGTACAAAGAAATATGTACCGAAGTCAACAACAAAAGATGTTTTATCACAGGTTGCAAGATAGCAAATAAGCAAAAAGTGGCATTAACCTGGTTGATGCTTATGGACTTCCAGGCTGACTGATAAATAAATAATAAGAATCTATCGAAATGAAACCAGTGGATATTTTAAGATTATTTTAGTTGTTTTGGATTGTCCAATAACAACATTCAATTCCAGAATTGAAGTGGAAGAAAACAAGAATTTTTAATTTTTCAAATACTAGAGTGTTGACCATCATATGAGAGTGTTTTAATGTTGGAAATCTACTTTTGCCAGTGCAGGTTTTGTCATTTTTGGTCATCCATACATCAGTTGTCCCATGAGATATTCATAAATTTAAGTGGGTTTTCATCACATATGGGTAAGGAAAGCTGACTCAATACCCACTTGACCTTTGAACTGTGTTGACAAGTAACAGACACCTGCTGTAAACAAATGTATTTTCACTATATTTTGAGTAAGTAATATTTTTTCAAAATCCAGTAAAGTAATCATTAAATTAACTAATTTTCATTGAATCCTATATCTTATAATAATGAAGATTTGCTTAACCTCTCTGCCACAATGTTTCTCTTTGAAAATAGTGTTTAACTCCGCAAAATACGGTTGTAGGCTTTAGATATTTCACTCTAGATGGTTTTAGACTATAATTTCCAAAGAGTTTGAAGCAGAAAAACGCATTTTTGGGGCTGAACAAAAAGTAATGTTTAGAATTTTAAAGTACCTTAGGCTAAAACAAAACCAAATAAGTATAAAACAATAATTAAATGAATTAATTCTTTTCTTTTGAAAAATTAAACAATTACACTTTCTTCTTTTTAAAATTTTTTATTAGAGTCTAAAAGCAGCTTTAAGTATGCAAAAGTAATTTTTCTCTTTTTTGACTAACTTTATGCTATTTTCTGGCAATTAAAACCAAAAATAAAATTTAAATTATTGCAATATTTTTAAAATTTTCATTAAAAGTTTCTGATTGTAGCAATAACAAACTTTTTTATGAAAATTTTTAAAATATTGCAATAATTTAAATATCTTTGTAATGTTTTTGGTACCTACCTAATTGAGATGAGCAACATATAGATTATACTATTTTATGTGGACATATTTTTGGGTTTTGTATGCAAAATATGAAAGGTGTATCTGGTCTACAATCTTAGATATGAACAAAAACATAGCGTACATGTTTTGTACATTAACAAGCAACAGACCCTGGCTTTTTATATACATACACAACATCACCTTCTTTGGATGAAGACCAGTCTTTCGTACAGTTAGTAGTGGTTAATTTTGCTTGCCCCACAATCTCTTGCATTCCACATTGTTGTAAAGTATCCACTTTTCATTTCCCCATTTGTTTCAAAAATGGAATATTTAAAAATATTCCAGTATTTTTTTTTTTTTTTCATTTATTTTATGTGGAAGTCACAATCCAAAGTGACTAACATAACCAAGCTTAAGGAAATGATTTTCAATGCTTGATTTGGATATATTGATATGTTGGCTATCATATAATGTTGATTATTCTCAAGTGATACCTTAATTTGATTGCTATTTACCTCAACTGACCATCGTTCAGTGAGAAATCTCCATTTTTGACACGTTTGATCATTCACAGTACCTTATCCATAAACTGCATGCATCAGTTTTGAATTTGAGTTGCATTTTTACCTTTCTTAAAATAAAAAATGTTGCTTATTTTCTTCTGTTTTCAATGTTAGAATCAATAAACAAAAATGCACACCAATATGACAGCAATCCTTTTTAATGAAGATAGTTAAAACTAAATGTTCCTAATGCCATCTAATGACAAACACAGAATGATGTTCATGGCCAACCTAGTGGAATAAGTAGTAAAGGTTTTGTCAGATTATCTTTTTTAGTACTTCAATTAAAAGTAATGAAAGTTTTGCCTTTTTTTATTCATTAAATGATCATTTATTGCCAGGAATATTTAGGATTGAACAGAAACACAGCACAAAATCAAAGAAGAAAATAAAGAGCACAAAACAGAACAACATGTCTGGTTAGTTACTCATTAGAAACCATCACATGACCAACGCCTTTTGGCAGTATGCCCTGTTGGGGGTGATCAATTAAAAAATTGGCAAAACAGAAAAACATGTCTGGTTAGTCACTCAATAGAAACCATCACATGACCAACGCCTTTTGTCAGTATGCCGTGTTGGGGGTGATTAATTTTAAAAAACTGAATAAGTTACTTCTCTCGCCTTTTGTTGGGCAGTGATCACTAACAAAAGTCTGAATTTTCAAAAAACAAGCGTGAATGCTGGCGGATACAAACTAAGGGACCAATTTAGCATTTATGCTAAATTTTTAGAGGAATTTCTTTTTAAAAAAATGTTTTTTCTAGTGTAATAAGGAGTAAATGTTTAATTTTTTTTAGCCCACTAGCTCCATTGACGCAGCCTGTACACGTGATACATAGACAGCCAGACTAACTTAAAAATTGAAGAAACCCATGTTGATAGTTTTGGTTGATGGTTTCTAACAAATAACTTTAGTCCACAGACTTTTTATTTTGATGAAAAACTGTACAACTTCTAATATCCAAGATGTAAAAAGGTTCAGCAAATGAGATCCAACAGAAATTATATTTATTCATCCGACAAATTAACTTTTGAAAATGAAATTAAACCTTATGGTTTTTAATTTGTAATCATTCTATCTGTTTGACAAAGATTGAAATTTTCTGTATATAATATCAAAAACTTCATCTCATGCAAAATAAACAGTCTAAATAATTTTTGTACAAAATACAACTCCCTTCTCTTACAATTGTGTACTTCTAAGGGTTTTACACTGCACACATTTTACTAATATCAAAAATGAATGGATTTAGAGACTTACCTTCAGAAAAATATAAACTTTTATTTTTATAGCAATATGTTAAAATTATGAAACATAGTGATGTTTTAATATTGATAAAATCTTCATTTTAAAGAATTTGGTTGCTAATGAAACATTTTTTAAGTAGATAAGAAATAACTAGGAAGAATTTTGTTCTGTTATTGTTTTAGTACTCATTTAAAAACAATGAAAAATTTGTTTTTTTTAATTCATTATTTTATCTGTCACAGATTAGATTACTAGTTAATCCCCTGTGAAAAGATTTATGGATATATTTGAATTTCTATGAGATGATTATTTTAGAAAAGAAACTACTGAACTCGTTTTGGTGGAAGAGTTCATTATGGTGGGCTGGAGATATTTTTATCAGCAGAATTGTTACCTTTAGGTGGAAGAGTCCATTGTTACGGACAGAGAAACAGAAAAGTCACATTGTTCATTATGTAAGTAGATCATCTGTTGGGAATATTTGGGATTGCACAGAAACACATAACAAAATCAAAGAGGAACACAAAAGCTATGAGTAAAGACAAACTGAGCAACAGACTATTTTGATGAGAAATTGTACAACTTCAAATATCCAGAATAACAGAAATAGTTCATCATCAACCAAATCGTATTTTTGAAAAGGAATCCCTTGGCTTTGATCACATAAAAAAAAAAGAATGCAAACACTTCAATCATAGAAACACTAAAGTTTTCAAGGATTGAAGAGCAGATATATAGTTGGTGAAAATTGCAATCAAATTTACATTCTTTAACCCTTTATGGGCAAGTGATTATATATGATCAACTGAGGACCCATCAGCCACATGCAAATAAAGCGAACATAATCTACACCAAGCTTTGCAAAGTACACATGTGCTTGAACAAAGACAGAAACTGTTTTGAGACATATCACACCCCATTAAATTAGCCTGTTTTTGGCCCCCACAATAAAAATTTTAAATCAACCCGGATGTGTTATTCTTTTTAGGGGTGCCCTATAAAGGGCAAGCAAAAGAAAATCTCTGATTTATTCAGAAATTATAAATTGTCACAATACTGAAAGAAATGGCTCATCATGATTTTTCTTAGCTTGAAAAGCACATATAAAATAAAAGAATACAAAACCAAAATGTAATTCTTTGACAATTTTTCTAAAACTTGAATGTTCTAAAGCACTGATTCTTAGCCAATCATAATTCAATGTGCTGATGATAAGAGGCAGCATTTAACTAGCACATCACAAATTACACTGTCCATCTAGTGTTGATAAAAGGAGATCATCTTGCAAAAATCGACATGGAACAGGAAATGAGTGTGGCTGCCTCCAGTTTGATCCCAAGATTTAAGAAACCGTGTGGTGAACAACAGGCTCATCCATCCCACTACTAATTATGATTATTAAAAAAGGAAACAAATATATAACTTTTTTATGAATTACATGATTCATTATCCTAATTTTAGTTGTTTTTATACAACTTATTAATTCAGGCCATCGCTTCTATGGCAACGAATTACTGTTACAAGACTTCATCCAATAATAATAAAGATTGATTTGTAAATTCAATTGTTCAGTATTGCCTGACATGGGTTGCGGGGAAAGATTCCTTATATGCTAAGGTTGCCGTGATTCGAAACATTTTGGGAACCACTGTTCTAAAGAATTTCTTGAGAATTTCTGAGGTTGGATAACATGAAAAAGGTATCATGGGAAGAAGGATGAATGTTTATCACTAGTATTTCTTGCATCTTAACTGCTGTTGCTTTTTATTACAACTACTCAGACTGTCATACACGGTCCGAGTAGTTGCAATGAAAAGCAACTGAAATTAAAATGAAAGTGAAATACTAGTGAAAAATAATTAATGGTTGACAATGTTTTTTGTTTTTGTTTATTCCCATAGAGTCCTTGTGGAGCATATGGCCACAAAATTTAAAATAAGGGTGTATGACCTTTGATTGTGAATAGCTCAAAAGGACTTGCTCTGAAGCATATAGTTCTCCTGTAGAATTTACTCAGCATGGAATTTCCATTCCAACAATATACAACATGCCCATATTTGATGAAAATATTTTTTTTCTGAGGGAACCACAGCGAAAATCCACCATTATGAAAATGGCGCTAACAATTCTTTGAAATGGATCTGGAATGTCTACCCAAGATATTCTTACTCACTGAAGATCCCTCTAGCATGTCCAATTGGCGTCATTAGTCAACTCAAAAATTCCTACGGGGCTCTATTACAGCTCCAGGACTATTGCTCATTTATAATGTAGATTATTAACTTTTAGCGGAGTGAATAATTTTATTATGGGTGATTTTTAGAATAACAAAATTTGGTGTTTCTGAAAAGAAATCGGTTAAATACTGAATTATGACATTATAATTATTAATGTTGTGAATAAGAAATAAAAGAATAAATAAAACCATTTAGAATTTTCAACAATAAATTAATGGCAATCATTATCTTTTCCCATTTCCATATGGCTGCTGCTTCAGCTGTTCTGATTCCGGAATCGCCCAAAGGCCTCCACTGCTGCTGATGGCAGCGAAGTTAAATAAGCAGATGCCAATTTCAACATTTTTCCACTTTCTGAAGTTAAAATGGCTGAAGGAAGTATACCTAAGTGCGGTAGGCCTAGACCTACTGCACCCAATTCCCAATTCAAGTCCACAGAAATTTATTACCACAACTGGACATAACTTACAGGGACCTAGTCAATATAACATCCAATGACACAGACTGCATAAGGTGGCTGGCTAAACACCACCTTATTGCTAACAGAGCAACCCTAACTCCAACCCTAACCCTTACGCTAAAAACACTAACCCTAACTTATCCTTTGTTCATTTGTGTTTATCAACCTTTTGCTTAAATAAAATAAAAAAAGGGGGGAAAAAACCCTAGTATCTTGAACCACATGAAATTGCCTTCAGCAACAGCAGAGGACTTTGGGCGATTCCGGAATCAGAACAGCTGAAGCAGCGGCCATATGGAAACGGGAAAGGTAATGATTGCCAAATTAACTTTCATTAAAAATCAAATTTTGTATTTGAAACAAATTTACAATTTTGTATATGAAATCAAATGATGGATAATTTTTATATCCGACAGAATATGATAATTATAAAGACATTTATAAGTCGCGAACCTATATTTGCCTGGTGCCGGTGTGAATGACTGCTAAACGAGCGGCCTAAATCATAAATGTGAATAAAGAAACAAGCTCTGTGCGGGGATAGAACCCGCATCCACCCTGGAAGCAGCCTTATACACAGGTTCTGCTCTACCAACTGAGCCAACAAAGTTCTCATGGTAGGCAGGAGTCTTTTAATCCTACACTTTGCTGGTCTCTCTACTCCCATGTTTGTATTTAGGCACAAATATAATGTGGTTCTCTATGCCAACAGCATGAAATCAAATGATGGATAATTTTTATATCCGACAGAATATAATAATTCTCAACTAATAAATGTCTTTATAATTATCAATTTTGTATATGTAAACAAAGAAACTTTACACTTTTGTCCCTACTATCTTTATAGAGACAATGCACTCAGAAAAACAAGAACATCCTTATATATATGGGCGCAGGACTTTCAGCTATATAGTACACAGACTTTAGAATCAGTTACTGTATGATATACGGAACATATATACATTAGCAGGCTTTAAATAAAAAATAAAAACTTTCTTGTTTCGAGACTTTCATAATTATATGAACTCAGTAAATAAATACACTTTGTAACTGTAGCTCCTGCCCTGTGTTTTGTAAAAAAACTTTATTGACAAGTTGCACTTTCATCTTACTCTTCTTTAATAGGCCTTATATTTTTACTGCAATTGATTGCACATGTTTTCAACACTTTTGTCCAGTGGGAACTTAAGTATTGAGGCTCCCGAGAAAGGCGCTTTCTACAAATGCATTTATTATTATTATATAAATTTGGTTGTCTGTGAGTTTGTATTCCACTTTGTGCACTTTTACTGAGAGAGGGGGAGGACTGATAGGAAGAGTGACATGGAGAGTGATAATCAGCCACCAGAGAAATGGAAAGGAAGAAAAATGAACTGACATCAGCAGCAGCACCAACAGCAACCAGGCCAAATCCAAAGTTTACAACCTTTTCCCTTAGGTTGAAAGTAATTGTTTTATTATTTATTTTTATCAGATGAAGTATTATAAACCGGTGCTTCTCAAACTAGGGGCTGGGACCCACCATGGTCACATAAAGTTTATTGGGATTTGCAGAAATATTAGAAAATGTTTAACTGTATTTAGGCATAAATTGTTAGTACACTCAATACATTAAAAAGATCTTTTCTCGGCATATCTATGGCAGTGTAAGTTTGTCTTGTTCCTTGAAAGTTGTATGTTCAATCCCTGGAATAAGGAGAATTACTTTCAGCCATTCGTACGGAAGAATGGCTTTGAAGTATTTGGTTACTTCCCATGTGAAGGTTGTACAATTTATTTTTGCAAATATTTTTTTGTGCTTTCATTAAGGTTTTAGCCAAGGGGAATGATGAATGAAAGCACAAAAAATTACATGCAAAATTTTTTATTTTTGAAAACGTCCTTCGAAAAAACAAGATTATTTTTTAAAAATGTGAAACGATGTTTTAAAAATAAAGCCCCCACCCTCCAACGATAAAGAATATTTCTTTTTTAATGCTTAAAAAATAAATAAGAGAATTCATAAAATCAATAAAATCATAGCAAGGGGGAGATAATTCTCGAATGACGGAAAATAAGAGCTCAGTTTTGCATTATAGTTACATTGTAAATAGAACCCCCCCCTCGTAAAGCCTTAAAAATTTAATTTTTTTCAAAACTGACAAATTTACCGAGGAATTTAAGTTGTATCAGGTCAAACATAACTACTTTAGGAACAATCTATTTAATATTGGTAATCTTATTCATTGATCAGCCCTTTTTCCCATTGTTTAACTGATCACGGAGGAAACGAAAATCTAATGTTCATTTGTTTTGCCTGTTTTCTTGCGTTGTTTTGAGCCAGAAACGTCAGCAAACTATCAGGCAAATGGCAACCCTGCTCTGGATGTTACAACTGCAGGCATCACCTCCCAATTGCACTAAAGGGGAGGCTCGTAGGTTATCCTGACGCATTTGAAACAGGAGACTGGGCAATTTTTGCCTCTACCCACACTCAGACGTACGCGTGCGGGGTCGCGCATTAAACCTGACCTTGTGTCGTTTTTGCCGTTTGTTGGGAGGATAATAAATACCGCATCAGTCATGTCTCTCGTCTGCGCGTACAAATAATGCGAAGCGTAAAATCGTTCAGCAAAAGCTAATTTTTGGTGGTTTTTGGCAGTCAAACTTGCGCGAAAATATTTTTTGAGTTTGCAACACTGCCCGGAGGACAGGCAGGGAAGCGAGAATTTCTTTGGTAGAGCTGTGTGTGTCGAAACCGGCGATGGCGTAAGAATAGTTTTCTTTAATTTGCATTATACCAAATTCGGGGTAGGAACGAGGCTGGTCATCGCTTAACTATTTGGTTCTTAACTTTAACTATCCATTCGTGACCCATACATTCTTGTAATTATAACCCTTTTCAGTTTTCACCAAGAATTCGTTCTTCTCCTTTCAATCCTTTACATTCACCATAATATCGCAATTACTCTGTGAACTTAAGCTATTTAATACCCCATGAAATGAAATATATATGTACAATTTGATGGTTTTGATGATAGGAAAGCGGGCAAAAAATTACCGGCGAGCGAATAGTCTGGCGTTCTAAAAGCCTAAAAAATGGGTTATATAGCAGATGAAAATAGGATGGCTAAAGGACGTGTATATTAGTGCGGGCCGAAAACAGCTTTGCACCGCCTTATAAAATTCCTCTTGGAGGCCTTGTCCACAACCCACACTGTACGTGAGTGGGGCCACATATTAAACCTGACCTTGTGTCTCATTTCCTTCTCCGACGGAAAGTATTGCACGCGGGACGAAATAATTTCCATCACCGCTTAGTGAGTTCCGCTTTCTGCTTAGGGTTTTGTCATCAGTAGAAACGTTTTCTTCAAGAAAACGTTTGCATCGTGTTTTTCCGTTTTTTAATACTGTTTCAACTTCAACATTATTGTTATGAATTGAATGAACAAAACAAAAATTGTGTAGATTGACTGAGAAATCTATCAAATTCGGAAAGCACTTGAAAACAGAACAGAGGCCATACAATTTCTCTATGCAGTGTTTGCATTTATCTTTTGTCATTAGAATTTCACACGTAAAAGGTAAGTTGGAAAATACATTCAAAATGTATTGTCTAATCGTTTTTATTTAAACAAAAGCTATAATTTCACTTCATTTCAGTTTCGTTTGTGTTAACGTTGGTTGGATATCAGAGACCTTTAATGTTTTTCATTATTGGTATGAACAAAAATGGACAAAAGTTTTCACTGGAAAATCGACATCTGATTTTTAAAAAACCTAATCAAAACTTTAAAAATTCCGTTCTCGATTTTTTAATGTTTTTCTAGAAAAAGATTTCTAGCAGCAGTTCGTTCGTAAGTCGAACGTTCGTTACTCGGGGATTTCCTTTACTGTTAGAAACCCTCAACCAAAATTGTCAACATAGGTTTCTTCAGTTTTCAAGTTGGTCTGGCTGACTGGTTATGCATGTATGACACGTCCAGGCCGCACCAATGGAGCTAAAGTGCTGAAAATGTAAACATTTACTCCTTATCATGTCTAGAAAAAACATTTTGTTTTTGGGAAATTCCACCTTTAAATAATTTTTTAGTGGGTGGTTCAATTTGCAAAGTAAGTTTATGCTAAATTGATCCCTTATGTTGTGTTCAGCAGCATTCATGTTTGTTTTTTGAAAATTCAGACTGTTTTAGTGATCACTGCCCAACAAAAGGCGGGGGAAGTAACTTATTCCTTGATCACCCCTTTTTTCCAATTTTTTTTATTGATCACCCCAACACGGCATGCTGCTAAAAGACATCACAGGATGGTTTCTATTGAATGACTAACAAGACCTGTTTTAAGCATTATTTAAGTTGTATCAGTGCAAACATAACGACTTTAGGAACAATCTATTTAATATTGGTAATCTTATTCATTGATCATCCCTTTCCAATTTTTTAACTGATCACCCCCAACGTGGCATGCTGCCAAAAGATATTGGTCACATGCCGGTTTTTGTTGAGTAACTAACTAGGCTTGTTTTTATTCTAATTATTTAAATATTTTATTAGCATATCTTGATATTGCTTTGATAGTTTTTATCTATGTCAAAGTATTTGTAATCTTCATTGTTTGGGCACTGCATACTTAGTTTCAGAATTTTCCTTGTCAAAATTAATTTTGTTTGAAAGTATAACATATCGTTTTTACATCAGTGTTGTATTATGAATTTTGAGTTTGATGACTGGAAGTCATATGAATTAAAATTTTATTTTATTAAAGATTGTTTTTCACTTGAGTTAGTCTAAGACTTTTTCCCATGTGATGGAAATAACATTTTGTTTTCATTTAGTAATTAAAGTCATTCTAAGATTACTAGTATGGTACCCATAAAAAATGGTGGGATTATTTATGCATAGATTAGCACTTCTGCCTAGGATCAGAGCATAGTATCAGGGTGGTCACTGAAAAGTGTTACTCACACTATATATATAAAATCAAATGATGGATAATTTTATATCCAACAAAATATGATAATTATAAAGACATTTATTAGTTGAGAACCTATATTTTCCCAACGCCAGTGTGAACAACTGCTAAACGAATGGCCTAAATCGTGTAAGTAAAGAAACAAGCAGTGAGCACTATGAACATGAGAGTAGAGAGACCAGTAAAGTGTATGATTAAAAAACTCCTGCCTACCATGAGAGTTTCGTTAGCTCAGTGATAGAGCAGAACCTGTGTATAAGGTTGCTTCCAAGATGGATGCGGGTTCGACTTACATGATTTAGGCCATTCGTTTAGCAGTCGTTATCATATATATATATGGATACACATTGATCTTTATTATTTTCTTTATTTCAAAATTTCTACAATTTGACAGAAATCTGTAATAGAATGGTTTTACATAAGGTTGAAAAGTAACTTAGAGTCATCAAATTATAGTATTATTCTAAATGAATTCTAAACACAATACCATTTTAAATGCCTTTCCTAAAAAGTATCTTGTGAAGTCTGAACAACCTCTAGAGAATGCAAAGAATGTTTGTCATTGACTGAATTAAGACTACACAGTGCTCTAAAAATCTTCAGCCTAGGAGAAATATGGTTTGTTTAACAAGAATATTATAAGCCTGCACCCTAATAAGTATCTGTAAGTAAAGGTGTTGCCAGATATACATTTGATTATTAAAATGTTTATTTCATCTTATTAAGTGATTGAATTTGTAAATCCTTTCTTAATATTGCTCTCCAAATTTCGTTCACATAATTGAACTCCTTTGTGTGCTTGATATTATTGACGCAATTCATTCTTCAGTCATCGTCATTGTGTATAATCCATAAGAAAAGAGGAAAAACATTATTTCTTCAGAGAATGGTGACAGAATAAAGGGGTCGTTAACAATATCAAGAACACAAAGGAGTTCAATTGTCCAAACAAAATTTGTAATGATAATGACTCTTCTCAAAGTTTTATACAATATAATATTGCTTTCTTTTTACAGCATCTCGAAAACCTTTCAATTTGTGTACATCAACTTTTCTTTCTACTGGATATTAAAGAGATTTCATAAAAAATTAAAAAATATACATCTGGGAAACCTTTGGACTTGCAATTTAAAGAAGTTATAATTCGGATATCCATATGCAAGGACAGACAGAGAAGAAACCATTTTCTTGTGAAGTTTGTGGTTCTGTGTTTTCACAATCTTTGTTTTTAAAAAAGCACATGCAAACACATCTTGTAGAGAAAACATATTCTTGTCAAGAGTGTGAATCCTCATTTAAACAGAAAACACATTTGATAAGACACATGCGAACACATACTGAAAAGAAACAATATTCTTGTGAAATATGTGACTCTACCTTTTCACTGAAATCACGTTTAGTGAGACATGTACGAACACACACTGGAGAAAAACCATATTCTTGTGAAGAATGTGGGTATGCCTTTTCACGAGAATCAGCTTTAAAAAGACACATGCCTTTACACACAGGAAATAAACCATATTCTTGCGAACTATGTGAATCTACCTTTTCTTTGAAGTCATATTTGGTGGCACATATGCAAACACACACCGGAGTGAAAACACATTTTTGTGAAGAATGTGGGTCTTCGTTTTTACGATCATCAGCTTTAAAAATACATATGCGAACACACACTGGAGAAAAACCTTTTTCCTGTGAAATCTGTGAATCTGCATTTTCACAAATACCAGCATTAAGAAGACACATGCGAACACACACGGGAGAGAAACCATATTCTTGTGAAATGTGTGGATCTGCATTTTCAGGGTCATCAGCTTTACAAATACACATCCGAACACACACTGGAGAAAAACCTTTTTCATGTGATATTTGTGAATCTGCATTTTCACAAACATCAGCTCTAAAAAGACACATGCGAACACACACTGGAGAGAAACCATATTCCTGTGAAGTGTGTGAAACTGCATTTACACAAAGTTCACATCTGCAAAGACACATGCAAATGCACTCAAAAGAAACAACATTTCCTTTAGAAGTTTGTAAAGATTCGTCTTAACTTCCTCTTGACAAAGCATGATGATTATTTGAAAAATATTCATGTTATTTTAACATATGTAAGTTATTCAGTAAATTGAGACATGGAAAGACATACAAAGTTGAAATAATATGTTTGCATTTTTTCCAAGTTCTTTGTGGAAGCAGTAAGTGCAAAGCTAAAAAAACTCTCTACATTTCGTGATTCTTTTCATTTTTAAACATGACAAAATTACTCCTTAAACATTATAAAAATTCTCAGAGGTGTGAAATCGTAATGTTATGCTTGCAAATAGTTTATTTGCACTTATGGAAGCAAGGTGTAACAAAAATTATTTTGTGTATTTCATAAAATGACAAAGTTGTGTTACTGACTCTATTTTAAAAGTTTCTGACTATTTGTAATCCTTATTTTCTTATTAAAATAAATGGCAAATATAATCTGAAATTCACATATTGTTTCATTTGTCTCTATATATGTTAGGATTTTTTGTTTTGTTTTCATTCCTTATCTCATTTAAGCAGTATATTAAAGTTCATTCTTTATTATTTGTCCCTATATATGTTGGTATTCTTGTTTGTTTTTATTTTTCTTCACTTTTTGCAGTATATTAAAGTTTATTCTTAATGTTTGTAGGGAATCAAATACCAGTTAATAACTTTTAAATGCATAAATCCAAATAATTCTCTCTGTAAATTATGGTGCACATCTCTATTACTGTTACACTTTTCAGTTTATTTATAATGAACAACTTTTAGATTTAATTTAAAAACTGAAAGTACAACATCAAAAGTGGAAAGGTTTTTGTTTTTTTCCAAATTGGAGAACTCTCAGATTCTCATTATGTATATTTACTTTCATCAAGAGAAGAAGATACATGAAATATTGTGATAAAAAGAAAGACAATGTGGAGACTCAAAATTATTAGAAATAATTATTTATTTTCTGACATGTTTCAGAGGGAAAGATTTCAGTCAAAACGGGAGATAGTCGTTGCTGTAAATGTAAATGAAACATTGTGTATTTGAAATTTCACTAAACTTATGCCATCTCAATATAATTTTTGTTCATAAGTAGTCTGGGAATACTCAAAAAAAATCTTTACTAAAAATAATTTGAAATGTGAAATTAAGACTGTTTTTATTTAAGAATGATTTATTTTAAGAGTTGAAATATTTCTTTTCTAGTAAAAAGAAAAAGGAACTGCAAGAAACATTTTCTAATCGAATTACATTAAAATTACATTAAATTAAATTTTAAAATTTAACATTTATTAAAAATTTTATTAAAAAAAATTCTTTTAAAGATAAGCTTTTTCATCTTTTATATCTTATTTTTTAGCAGTCTCATATAATAAAACAATCTTGGGTAGATTAATTTTACAGGTGTCTCCCCAATATAAGGTGGGTGGATGGTAGACCCCAACATTTTTACATATATTATCATCTGCTTGTCAAAAAAGCTAAATAAAAACAGAATTTCCCTTGGAACCTGTAATCCTGATTTTTCAGTCTGACCGCTATTTTACTATACTGTAAGCCCATTTGAGGACAGAGCTGACACAACTCCCACCCCACCTCCAGTAAGAAATATATTTGACTTACATTGGTAAATTAACTGTAAAAATGAAATGAATTATACAAGACATTTCAGCAGTCAATGAACAAACTTTTCCCCTTTTCCCCTCAGGAGCTCAGATACAGGATAGCAAAGGCGCAGGCTTCAAAGGATTAAGTCATTGATGTAAATATTTTGTTTTTAAATACTGAAATTTAGTACACTTTGTAATATATTGTAGTTATTTTTTACTAATAAATAATCATTAAAGAATGTCTTTGTTTATTTGTTCAAATCTCGTTTAGTTTTTATATGATGGACAATGTTTGCCATCTTTCATCCATTGTCCGCCCTTAAATATTGCCGTCTGGCGGTTGGCTTCCTTGGATATCAACACCCACGTTATAACAGGGGAAGCCTCTACCACAATGTGTTCAATGATATGGAAACATAGTTTTATTTGTTAAGTATCCCTAGTCAGGTAATGATTGACAGATCAGTATCACAGCTTAGCACAGCTTAGCACAGCTTAGCACAGGCAAAAAAAAAAGATATCTCACACTTCTAAAGTTCACTTTACACCCCTTTTTTGCTTTTATAAATAAAAAAGGCGAAAATAGCGTTCAGCGTTTGTTTTGCAGCGAACTGTCATAGAGGCAAGGCACACCCTCTTCCTCTCTCTCCTACACCCTAATCTTCTGTACCTACCACCATCCAAATATCAGATGACTCAGCCTAACATACCATCATCACCATTTTTGTGTGGGTGGGAATGCTCAAAAGAATTTCCCATATAAAGTAATGGTAATTGCTTCTTCGCTTTATGCCATTCGGCTCGCAAAAGGTCTTTAAAGGAAAGGTGTACTTTCGGATAGTTGGGGAAGCCTGTATTTGAGAATGCTCAAACATTTCCAAAAGATTACCTTTGAACCAGAGTGCACAATTTTTAATATGAGAATTGTTATTTAGTATTCTCAGGTGTTGTTTGCTTGAAGCAGAAAGCACTTTCACATTTGAAATTAGTTGGGGAAGCCTGTATTTGAGAATGATCAAACATTTCCCAAACTTTAGCTTTGAACCTGAGTGCACAATTCTTCATATCAGAACTGTTATTTAGTTGCACTGGAAATGTTGCATAATGCATAGATCTTAGTATCAACAGGTATTGGTAGCCTACTGTTGGAATTTTGCCATAAAAATAGTATAGTATTCTCAGGTGTTAGTCATATTTTGTTTTTCAGCATCTGTTGTTTTCTTTATGTTATGCATAGATCTTAAGGTGTTGGTCGCCTACTGTTACAGCCAGCATCAGTTTTTTAGCCCTAACATATCAAGGGAGATTATTTGAATCTCTTATATTAGGTTGTTACACATGAAATGTTTTCTTTTCTTTTTTTTTACATCATAGAGAATAATGCTAAAAATGGGAGATTTATTAATGTAATTAG
>VCCN01006885.1:7084797-7104002 GCA_006491835.1 Architeuthis dux
GAGATCCTACAACTCATAATGGACTGGTCCAAATGAGGTAGAAAGAGCTGAATGTTATCTCATGAAACCTTTTACTGAGACTAGCATAATCATAGGCAAGCCAATCCCTGGTAGAAATCGCTCTGGGTTTTGAAAACTTTGTTCAATAATGAATAATAGAATTAAAGGGTGGAAAAATGAGACCTGCCGTTCCCATATCAAAGAAGAACACTGAACAAAGTCAACAGACAACCTGTATCTGTCAATGCAACACAAAACACATCACAGTTTGTATTTCTCCTATCACTTCCCTTTGATGCTAGATTTTTAGACGTTTCTGGCCAAAAACTTGCAAGAATGACCAAATGCAAATACTCTCAGCACAGCACAAAGAAAAAAAAAATGGCTAAAATTTAAATATGGCCAAACCAAAAACTTCATGACAAAATACTTTTTCAAAAAGGCCAAATTTTTCCATCAACTTTATTTTGTAAGGAAATATTTTTAATAAAATAAGTTTCTTTCTATGACTGTTTTCCCTACTGCACGATGTTAGTTGAGACTTTTCTTAAGTTGAGACTTTCAAAATATTAAAATTAGGATACTCAAATTAATAAAAAAGAATGACCTAATAAAATCACTTTTGGCTCCTCATTGCTGATCCATAAATAAAAAAAACCCTGTCATTTTCAATGGGTATATGCTAGTATATATATAATTGAAGTAATAAATTCTAATTGATTGGATCAAAATACTTTGTAGAATGTTGATTTTGATATTGGCTTTGACCTAATCAAAACTTCCTTTTGCACAGGAATGGAAACACCTGTACAGTCAACTGGATCCTTCCTTCATTAGAAATAAACAAAAACAGTCAAGATATTTCAATCTATCTTTCATCTGACAATGCTTACATTAGTAAAAGTGTAAGTATGAACATTGAACAAGTGACCTTGTAGTGTGACAATGCATGCCGTGAAGAAACAGAACAGAATATGTGTGGCTAATCAGTAGTGTAACTCAACAACTGTGTATGTGTATTTGTGTAGTAGTATCAGAGTTTTCTTGAACATGTGATTATTTACAGTTTGCAGTTACCAGAACTGACTTGTACTCAACTGATGTTTTCATTTATAGGCATCTCCTCTTTTTGTTGAACAGGTTAATTAAGTTAGTTTTCAATCAGGAAGTGAACCATTCCATAAAGTTAATTCACGAAAGCAGCAATTTTGTTTTCTTTAAACGGGAAGCACCTATTACAGACTTTGATTTTACTTTATTTTTCCATCATATTGTAATTTAAAAAATATTTTTTTACCTTCTATAGGGGAGCAGGTAATGGAATTATTCTCAGTATATCTGAACTTTCTTAATACAAGACACGCTTAGCAATGTGGCTGGGTTTCCTATACTGGTAAGAAATCTTGGTATCCATGGGAGGGCAATCTCGCCGGATATTCCCAAGGCTTCTGCAGTTGTAACAAGCTCCATTCACGATTTCCATGTCACAGTGATAAGCAATATGACCAAGCCGGTTGCACAAGTAGAGCAATTCTTCAAAGAATAACAGTAACTGGCTATATGGCCCATCTTATTGCATTGATAGCAACGAATCTGTTTAGAGTAGCAATTGCGTGTCAAGTGACCCACACGGCAGCATTTGTAACAGCAACCAGAGTGGTCTACCAACCCAATATTTTGGGGGGCTACCTACCTGATTTATGCGTTCAGAGGTCATATGACCAAATTCACCATATCTGCAGCAGTAATATTTTAAATCATGAAATACTTTTCCTGTATACCTGCGCATTTTCAGGTGGACATGCTCCTTTTTTAGGAAAATGTGGCACTATCAGAATTGGCATATTTTTGTTCATTGATTTTAACATTGAAAATGGAAAAAATTGACATTTTTGGCATATATGCTTTTTTATTTTAACAAACATAAAAATTTGAGCCAAACACAAAAATGATTTGTGCAGTTTATGGAGAAAACATACTGTGAATGATCAAACATGTCCAAATTGGTTTGCAAAGTTTTGTGCTGGAGATTTCTCACTGAATGATGCTCCATGGTTGGATAGACCACTTGAGGTTGACAGCAATCAAATCGAGAGATTAATTGAGAATAATCAATGTTATACGACAATGCAGGAGAGAGTCAACATATTCTAAATATCCAAATCAAGCGTTGAAAATCACTTGCACTTGCTTGGTTATGTTAGTTGCTTTGATGCGTAGCTTCTGTGTGCAATTCATTATTTAAACATAATGAAAATGTTTTGCTTTTGAAACAAATTGTGATGGAGGATGAAAAGCGGATATTTTACAAGAATGTAGAGTGCTAGAGATCGTGGGGCAACCAAAATGAATCATCACTAACTGTACCAAAGGCCAATCTTCATCCAAATGGTGTGATCAGAAGTCCTCTATAATGAACTTCTTCTGGAGAAGCAATGATCGGTTCGAACAAGTACTGCCCCTAATTAGTCCAATTGAAAACAGCAATTGATGGGCGAAAAGGGTCACAGTTAACAGAGCGTAATATTCCATCTGGATAACGCTAGACTGCATATTGTTTCTTCAGTGACCAAGCAAAGATTGTTAGAGTTTGGTTGGGAAGTTTCTACTCATCCTTACTATTCACCAGATATTGCATGTTTAGAGCACCATTTAATCCAGTCTTTACTGAATTCTCTTGATGAATAGATTTTACTTCCCTGGAAGACTGCAAAAGGCACCTTGGGTAGTTCTTTGCTGAGAAAGATAAAAGTTGGTTGAAAGTTTGCAGTAGATAGTGGAACAAAAGAGTAAATATGTTCAATGAAATTAATGCCAAACATTTTTTTAAATGTCTTTTATTTTTATTATATTATTAACAAACTTTTTACACTACCCAATAGAAATTGTGTAGATTGACAGAGAAATCTTAAGGAATCAACCAAATTTTCAAAGCACTTGAAACATTTATGATGTTTGTCATTTTCACTACAATAATTCCAATTTCCCCATCTGAAAAAAGTCAAGTAGAAAAATACGACTGATGTTAAGAAATTTGTTTAGCCATTTTATTAAAATAACCTGTAATTTCATTCTGATTCTGTTTCAGTTTGTTTTAAAGACAGATGTCGTCTTATTTCCTTCAGTTTTCCGTTACTGTGGTAAACATTGGTGGCTTAACATTAAATAAAAAGTATCATAATTCAATCTTATTTGATTTTGTTAATTTTTTATGGAATATATTTTATACGCGTGCTCCCTGTTAAAACTTTGATACATTGTGAAAATAGAACAAGCCAACCCATTATTTGAAATCTTCTGTTTCTGAAATGCAGGACCAGTCAAAGGAGGTGAATAACATCTTTCTTTCAATCTTTATTATTATTATTATTATTGGATGAAGTAATTGTAACACTATTTTTAATTAAATTTGACTAGTTTTTACCTTTATCCTAATTTCAGTTGCTTTTTATATACAACTTTCAATTCGGGCTGCTGTTTCTACGGCAACAAATAACAGTGCGGTCAGATAAAGAATGAGGATGTGAGTTCGATTCTCACCGAAAGCTTATTCTTTATTATCCGACCACACTGTTATTCATTGCCGTAGAAACAGCAGCCTAAATTGATAGTTGTATATAAAAAGCAACTGAAATTAGGATGAAGGTAAAAACTAGTCAAATTTAATTAAAAATAGTGTGAACATCTTTCTTATTTTCTTATAAAATGAACGTAAAATAAAAATTTTAATATAATTTTCTTGACTAAAATTTTACGTTCCCAATATCAAAAGCAATATTAGAAAACTGATAACACAAAAAAGTAAAAAAAAAGATGACATGATTAACGATCTATTCAGTGAAACTTTTAGACCCTTGTTTAAAATTGTGTTTATTTCGTGGAGAAGACTACACATTTGTTGGGTTAAGTAAGCTATTCATAGTTTGTGTACAGAAAAAAAAAATTCAATCCCTTTGTTAGTAAAAAAAGAATAAAAGTTAATTTTTCATCAGAATGCAGTTTTAATAAAAACCAAATGTTCTCATAGATATTTTCGCGTTCGGCAACAATTAAATCATTAAATTAACAAAATAAAAACGTTAAACCACATCACACAGAAAAAGAAAGTCATCATAGATCTCATTTACAAACAGAAAACAATTAATGAGCCAACCTTTCCGTTGTAATAGAAGGCTTTTGATTAGTGATTGTATTGACCATTAGATATTAATTGTTGAAATTTGGAGAGAATAATTGTAAAATACTAGTAATTTTTTCATATCATTTCTTTTTAAGACATCGATTTATCTCCCTTGAAAGAAACTTATTTTATGATCAAAGAACACAGAATTTACAGCGTGAAAATTTTCACGGATTAATATTTACTTCGTTTAATATTTATTTTTTTTTTTTTTCGGTTTTCTCAAATGTTCAATTGTCTTTAGAAAGATAAATCAGACGATACAGAACAGAGTGAGTGTGAGCTTTAGTTATTTTCCCCTGTTGAATTTACTTCGTTAACTTAGAATTATTGTATTTTCTTTTACCAGTTTATGGAAGTTTTAAATAATGTTGTCTTTAATTAGTTTTTGTTTGACGGCTAAGGATTATTCAAAGATTTTTGTTTGACAATTCAAAGGTCATCTTAAATAATTTGGGTTAGGAAAATTATTTTCGGCGGAATTAGAAACGGTGATATTCAAATTTTGTCTCTCCCTTTCAAGCGTCCCAACTTCAGTTCAGATAAAAGTTGCAGACCCCTAACCATGCATGGGCAAAGCACAATTAAAAATTATTTGTAGATATCTAAATAAAGAATTTTATAAATTAACAAAAAAAACAAAACAATCCCACATAATCATAAGTTAACCTTAAAAACATTGATGTTTAAAATTTGATTTCTTTTTCACGTATTCATTTGTAAAAATAAATTTTTCCATTTGGACTCAAAAGAAGTTGTTTTGTTTTTTTTAATTATCATTTAATGACGGCTGGTATCTTTTTATAATGCAATTCATTTTTCAAAAGTATTTTCCTGAAATAATTCAAAGCTGTCCTACGGTTCATTCAGGAGTTTTAACTATCAAAGATCAAAACACCTACAATCTCAGCTATTCATATAAGTATAAAATTCCAACAGCTATTTTTTGGAGTTCTTGTCATCTAAGATAATAAATTGCTGACCCTCAAATCCCTATATAAAGTGACTGATCATTTTCAGTATTTCCTTAGTTATTACTACTACTGCAATGACTGAAATTTCAGTCATTTGCACTGAATGGGTTGATACTAGAATGATCAAAGTAAAAAGGTGTGAAATAAAATGAACATAATGCAAAGATATGCTTAAAAAATGAATATGAAATATAAGATCCTAATCATAAATAGTTCAAAATTAAAATAAAATGTGATGTTTTAATTTTAGTTTCTACATGACATAATGCTGTTCATGAGATTGCTATTATTAGGTTGCTATATGTCATTTTTTAAATAGTAACATGAAGGAGGTTGTAAACAACAAAAATAGTTTACTCTATAGTAGTGTACACTCCAAATGCTTTGTTGATATCATCAGCAGCTTGAGCAGCATTATGTCCTAATATGAAATCATACTTGAAAATTTGTCTAACTTCTTGGGTAGACATCATGGCTACTAAGGGCTCAAAAACCTCCAATAATAATCAATTATACCTCTTTTTACATTGAATCTACCAAAAAATTCAATTAAATGAGTAAATCTTTCACTTTTAGCATTAATGTCTATGATGTAAAAAAAATGGCATTTCATGTGTAACAACCTGATACTTGAGAGTTTTTCATTTCGGTGAAGACTGCTTATCAAGCACTGTGGTCATTGGATAATTTGACTCTACCTATATTACAAAAGTATAGCACAATTTTATAAGCCTAAAATTACTGAAAAGACATTTGTGATATTGAGTAGACATTAAGAACAAATTAAAATGCTTTCACAATATTTAATTGAAACTGTGCAAGTATAACTAGTGCTGACTAATATATATATATATAGCAAATATCAAATTACATCAGTTTAATTTTTCATATAATGATATCTTTTTTTCACTTACAGACTTCCTGTGTGGTGATGAACAAATCTGTCACAACAAATGAAGTAAACAACATATATGACCATAGTAATGTCAAATGGACCTTTATTTATATGCAGACCTTACATTTTGAAGATTATCAAAGAGTATTTTAAAAACTACATGTAAATAACATATGAGAGCATAGTAATGTCAAATGGACCTTTATTTATATGCAGACTTCAAGATTTCAAGATTTAACTCTTAAATTAGGGCAGTGCCCATTCCAAAGTTTGGAAGGGACCGGACTTTATGGTGTGTGGAGCAGCCTGCCATAATAGTCATGTAAAATAAATTTCCCACTGCTATACGATAATACGGCTTTGAAGTATTTCAGTGTTGCCGATTTACATATTTTATATCTAAATTTAGATCTATTGCTAATTTAGATATTTCATATCTAAATTTAGATCTATAATTTTAGATAAAAGATCTATAATCTGTGATTTTTTTATTTATTTTTTTAGATTTCTTGAATTTCAAAATTGACACTTCAATGCCTGGTCTGCTGACTAATATATATGGCAAAAATCAAATTTATACAATAGCCAGTTGTGCATAACACACCCACAGAGATTTCTTCATTTATAGTTAGATTCATGAATTGCTTGAAACTGCTCCTAAACAGAGTGGAACTCTTCAATGAATAGAATTCTTATGTGAAATGAATTTTAACAAATTAAAAAATATACCTAAAAGTGCAAGGGAAGTAACTCTGATCAGAAGTTATTTCCTTTGATTTAAGATTTGAAGAGTAAAAGCAGACATTTATAATGGTACATGTAAATAAATATACTCTGTATAAAAACATTTTTCATAATATTTAGGATTGTGCATTTAATACATGTTTGTATAAAATAAAAATTAAAAAGATAATTTACAAAAGAAAAAACTGTTCTTGTAATGTTGGTAGAGCTGCACTCTAAAATCTAAAATTAAATCTTACTTGAACACACACTGGATTGAAAAATTGTGAAGTCTTTGAATCTGCTTTATTAATTCAAATTTGCATATCCACGAGCACTCTCTGCAAACATTTTTTGTACAATTTGTAAATCTACATTTTCAGAAAGTTCATCTGTGAACAGATGGAAACTCACACTGAAAAGAAACAATATTCTTGTGATGTATGTGGAAGTGCATTTTCAAGGAATTCTATTTTGAAAAGACATCTACGAATACACACTGGGGAAAAGCCTTATTCTTGTCAAGTGTGCGGAACTGCATTTACTATGATTTCAGGTTTGAATACACACATGCGTACACACACTGGAGAGAAACCTTATTCTTGTGAAGTGTGCAAATCAGCATTTTCTCATATTTCACATTTAAAAATCCATGTACGAATACATACTGGAGAGAAACCATATTCTTGTGAAGTATGCAGAGCTGAATTTTCTCAATCTTCAAATTTTAAAAGGCACATGCATGTACATACAGGTGAGAAACCATATTCATGTGAAGTGTGTGGATCTGCATTCTCATTGAGCTCAGGTTTAAAAGAACACATGCGAACACACACTGGAGAGAAACCATACTCTTGTGAAGTGTGTGGATCTGCATTTGCAAATCATGCACAATTTAAAAGACACATGCGAACACATACTGGAGAGAAACCGTATTCTTGTGATATTTGCGGATTTGCATTCGCACAAATAGCAACTTTGACTAAACACATGGGAACACACATTGGAGGAAAGCCATATTCTTGTAATACATGCAGATCATCATTTGCAACAATTTCACATTTAACGAGACACATGAAACGACACTCTGAAGAGAAAACATGTTCTTAATTTGTGCTTAGGTCTTATAAAAAAAATCTATTTCAGTCATGTGTATAAACCAGTACTTGTCTCTCCATTTAAATCAGACAGTGAACTACATATTGGTCACAGTGTATATAAGTATATTTTATAAGTCTGCATTGTATGCAAGTTTCTTTTTTCTATTTGTGGATTTGTATCTTGAAACAAGTATTTTAAAAATTTAATCCTTTGAGATTCCTCAAATATTATTCCTGCAGATTACAGTAGCATTTACATTCACCAAAAGTGTACTTTAAATGCTTTCATGAAATGAAGAGTATAAAGTTTTTTTCTGAAAACTTCTGTCAAGTTGATTGGATTGAAATAATTATGATATTTTATCTTATTTGTAAAACTTTCAGTGATATTGGAGATGAGAAATTACACAATTTCCTTTGTAAAAATAAATGTAAATTATTATCTGAACTTAATGAGTTGTTTCTTTCATCTTAATACATTCATGTGTTCATTGAGAACTTATTAGGATTAATTATTTTGTTGATCATAAAACTGTTCATATCTTATTATAATTCATCAAATGTCAGTCTGTCCACCCATCTGTATGTGAGAGCCTATCCCAAATATCACACAACATAACCCCATGATATTTTCTCCAATGTGACACCTGGGAAGGTTTTTAGCAAATTAGATTTTGAAAACCACCTCCCAAAATATGTGTGTGTGAGGGGCTGGACACATTTTTGTGCCCGTTTTTTTCAGCTGAATTCACTGGGTGTTAATGAAAATCTGCTTAATCACAGAGAGAGTGGGGAATGCATATTGTTCATAGAAAAGAAGGGAGAGATATTGGAAGCTGATTGAAAATGCTTTATCTCTTTATCTTTGGTATCGTTCATAGAGAGGGCTGAGAGTAAGAAGAAGAATGATTATTTGTTTATTTTCTGTTAAGCAGTGTGTATGTACATTTAACATTTTTCCAAGATCATTAAAAAAGTCACAAATATCACTTTTTGAAAACAAATTAAATTAAACACTATCTGCTTTCCATCTATCAATCTATTTTATTAATTCTTTTTTGACAGCAATATATCCGGCCTGTTAGTGCAGGTATTCAACTTAGTATTATTTAATGCTATATGATATAGCAAAAACTTTCAACCCCTATACACATCAAATAAATATTTATGTATATTTATAAAGTGGCAAGCAAAAGCGTTCAACCCCCTTGGAAATTTTCATATTTTCTTGTATTACAACCTGTAATCTAAATGGATTTTTTAAAAAATTATGCCATGGACCTACACAAAATAGTCGAAATTGGTGAGCAGAAATTTGTGAAAAATCTTGTTTTAAAGATTTTTAAAGAATAAAAAACTGAAAAATGGTGTGTGCATAAGTATCCAACCCCTTTGCTATAAAGACCCTAAATAAGATCAGATGCAACAAATAATCCTCACAAGTCATATAATTAGTTAAATAAAGTCCACCTGTGTGCAATCTGAGTGTCACATGATCAATCACATGATCTCAGTATATATACACCTGCTTTGAAAGGCCCAAGAGTCTGCAACACTAGTAAGCAATGGACACTACCAAGCAAGTGCCATCATGAAGACCAAGGTATTCTACAAACAGGTCAGGGACAAAGTTGTGGAGAAGCATAGATCAGAGTTGGATCATAGTAGTGCATCTCTCAGTTCCGGCAGTAATTTCTATATTGACCATGCTGGCTTCTCTCCATGTTCAGGAAAGCTAGATACAGTGCTCAAAGCATGGAACATTGGAAGCATACATGACATTTTTAGTCCGAGGCACGCAGCTATTTGGTGGGCTGTCAGGTAGCTATACATCACCTTTCTATCAGTGACAAAACTCATGTTCATGTTCATTGTCTTCCACACAGAATGCCTGAAGGAGGACCTTGGACGGGAAACTGAATAGTTCTGTCTTGTTGCAGTCAACCAGCAGAAAGTTCTGCCGGTTTCCTGGTATGGCAGCCTTCCCAACCACACATCTCATTGCACCATTTCCAAGCTTGGCTCTCGCATGTTGGGTTTAGTGTTGGGGACCCACTTCCTCAACAAATTCTCTTTAGAGCACTTGACTTGGTCATAAGAGGAACTCTGATCCAGACTACACAGAGCAATGTAAGTATCCCAAACGAGGTCTACACATGATACACTGAGCAGCTGAGAAGAGATGTATGCGATGAATACTTGCTGGTCATATTCATCAAATGACTTGGCAACTGCTGGCTTCACCATCTGAATGATAGCAGCTCCATCAAAAGATACACAAGTAGCATCAAGGACTTTAGTCTGAGCTGGAGACAAGTCCTCCAGGCATGACAGAAGTTCATTCTTGGTCCCAAGTCATAATCTTCTTCCTTCGGAGAGTGCAATGCTTGGTTATCATGCTGAAAGAAGTCTTCCAGGTTTCCATCTCTCATTTGACAGCTAATGCAGAGTCATGAGAACAGCTCAGCATCACTTTTGATTGATGTCAGCCTCTGCTTCTCCTTACTTACCATTTTGGTTGATGACCAACAAACCATTTCAACAGATTGCAGTAGATTGTGTCATCAATGGGCTTTGTTCTCCCCATAAGACATTCTTTTGTTGGCTAATCTTCCATCCCTTCTTAACAGTCTCCACTTCTGATGGATCCACAATCTCTTTGTGTCAAGGACAAGCAGGACTTCGCTCTCCTTTTCGAATGGGTTGCCCAGTTCTTCCATTACATTGATGAGTGAGCAGACATCTTTCCTAAATGCTTTCTGCTCACTTGCTGTCTGGTCAAGAATGAAGCACCTGATTTCGTCTTCCTATGAGCTTGTGTGCATTTTTAAAGTCCTCAATTAGTGCTGCAAACTCATGGCCAGCTATCATCCATTGCCAGAGGGCACTAGGGCAAGCATTATTCTTCTCATGTGCTTGATCAATGGGGATTTCCAAGAATGGTGAAATTGCCAGTATTAGATCCTCTGGGTATCTTGTTTGTAGTTCAGTCATGTCATGGAGATGAACTGGGATCCAGCGGGCATAGTTGGTATGGTCCAGAGCAAAGAAATGGGGGACAAGCTCTGTCAGAGAATCGAGGTACTGTGAAATTATTATTCAACAAAGCACCAAATAGCTGCAGGTATAAATTAGTAAAGCAACAAATCGAAAATAATTGAAGAGTAGATATTTAATTAGGTTGATGTAAAAGTCCCCAAAGCCATTTTTGCACAATATTAGGGAAATCTGAGAAGTATCTTTAAAGTTTACTCAGCTTTGTATTGCTTGTACCATTACTCTTTAAGAATTGTTTATTGTTGTGAAAATTTAATTAACAGACATACCATACTGCATTTCACAGGCCGCAGGGACTCCCACATTTCTCTATGGTGCGACCTGGACACATCATCAGTGATGATACCAGGGGTCATCATATGTTTCGAGTCTTAACATCAGACACCCTCACCCGGGCAACTAACTCGGGATGATCAAGCCCCGACTTGTGTCCAGGTAGCACATTATGCCACTCGTCACTCCTATTCAACAAGAGACAATAGGAAGCTCTCTCAGCAGCCTCCAAGACACCTTTGATGGCTCTTCTTCTAATAAAACTACCTGCTTGGTCGCCAGATATTCGGACCATGTCTGGCAGCCACAATGGTGCCAGGGAACCTCTGTTGACACCCTAGGTCAACCTGGCAGTTCTAGTCTCTAGCTGTTGCGAGCAGTCCACCCAGGGTCCTTGGCTGGGGCTTCTTGGAAAAATGTGATGGTGTGCTTCGCTGGGTTCTGTTCCTGCTGTGGCTGATATCAGTCTGCCACTTCCACAGAACCTGGTCATGGCACCAGCAATGCTCCAGGGTTCCTGTTTTCGGGCAGTGGGCAAGTTGGTATGTCTGCTAGGCCCCAGCTAAACAGGTTGGAAGGACATCATACATCGACTGGACTAACAATTTAGTAGATTTTATCACACCTAACATCACTCGATTACTTTGTGCTTGAATAATGTGTATGCAATACATTAAAGCAACTAACATAATCAAACCAGTGAAAAGATTTTCAATGCTTGATTTAGATATTTTGAGTATGTTGGCTATCGCACATGTCCTATAATGTTTATTATTCTCAACTTAACTGGTCTACCTGATCCCTTAGTGAGAAAACTCCAGGATGAAACTTTGCAATCCACTTTTGAGATGTTCAATCATTCACATTACTTTCTACATAAACTATACAAATCTTTTTTTAAAATTCACATTTTTACCTTTCTTAAAATCAAAAAGCATAATATGCAGAAAATATTAGCTACATTTAGTTTTAACTAACTTCCTTCAAAATATTGCTTTCGACTGTATTGTAACAATTGCCATATTAGTGTGTGTTTTTTAATATATTTGTCAAAAATTGATATAATATTGATTCTAACATTGAAGATGGAAGGGAAGGAAGCCATGAGCCAAAAGATGCATATAGTATTATAAAAAACCTGAACAACAAAAATTAATTCAATGAATTTATTTTGATGAATGAAAAATGTTCAGGACAATTAATAATGGCACTTCATCAAGTACTGGTATTAAAGAAAACAATTCTGATGTTTCTCATCACATCATTTCATTTTCTGCCAGTAAAGAGAAATACATGTCAATGTCACCAATTCAGTGGGATTTTATGCTCTGCATATATATTATACAAAGGAACCTTCTTGATTTTAGCAAATATCACACAATAAATACAAATCAACAAGAAGTATATTTGTATCACATTTAAATTAGGTACAAAATAGAAAACAATAAATATACAGGAACATGCATTATTATCAATGAAGCTGGAAATTTGGAGGACTTATGTATTCTGTACATATTTTCATAAGACCAAGAAAACTCTATAATCATAGAAAAAATACAAAATAACAAAAATTAAATTCTTATCAGATACAAAGTTGCATAAAATTCTACACCGAGAAAAGCCAATAAAAATAGCATGTTTAGTGAGAGTATTTACATTGGACAGCAGAATATACAAATCATAAGTCACAAAGCTCAAAATAAATTTTTAAATAAAAGGAAATTTATTTGCGATGACTAAATTATGTTCAGTTACTTAAAACTTAAAAACCTTATTTTACATAAAAGTAAAGCACAAAATTGAAATTGAGCAGAGTTTTCTCTTTGAAAATAAAACAACTGATCAAAATAGAACAACAATCACAAATAATTTAATTTTTTATTAATTTTATCAAAACATTTTTTAGCCAATCCATTCTTTGGCTTTTAATTTAACTGCTGGAATTTGGAATAAAGAAAGCTGTTTTGGCTGAAACTTGAACTTGCAACCCATTCTTCTTTATTCTGAATTCCTGGCCGAAGAAACATTGTAATAAAAAGCAACAGAAAGAAATGAAAGAAAATCAGTCAATTATGATTCCTCTCTTGTGTGTTATTCCATTATTTTAATGAGGAACCTTTGTGAAGGACAATCTACACACTGCACAAAAATATGGTTGCTGGTGATCTTTTAAACATGAATACTTTGAAAATATTGTGACATCATTTATAAAAAAAAAGTTTCCCTTCAATGTCCGTTTGCATCTGTTGAATTTGAATCCTATGAAAATGCAAATCAACACACTCATTAATTTCTCTCTTTAGTGTGTCCACTGGTGTATTTTCAAATTTGATCTCATTGGAAATGCTGATCGATACATTGATAAGTATCGGGGGTTCTTCTTGTGGGAATTCGCAGGTGAATTTTTTAACTGAAACATGTCGATCCACACAGTTTACAATGGTTTCTCTTTAGTGTGTGTTTGCATGTGCCTTTTTAAATGCGAGTTCACTGAAAAGGCTGATCCACACACTTGACAAGAAAATGGTTTCTCTCCCGTGTGTATTCGCATGTGGATTTTCAAACTGGAACTTTCTGAAAATGCTGATCCACACACTTTACAAGAAAATGGTTTCTCGCCTGTGTGTATTCTTATATGCTTTTTTAAACTAGAACTTTCTGAAAATGCTGATCCACACACTTCACAAGAAAAGGGTTTCTCGCCTGTGTGTATTCGCATGTGTTTTTTCAAAGTGGAACTCTCTGAAAATGCAGATGTACATATGGGACAGGAAAATGGTTTCTCTCCTGTGTGTATTCGCATGTGTGTTTTTAAATTGGACCTTGCTGAAAATGCTGTTCCACACACTTTACAAGAAAATGGTTTCTCCCCGGTGTGTATTCTCAAGTGTTTTTTCAAACTGGAACCCTCTGAAAACGCTGATTCACACACTTGACAAGAAAATGGTTTCTCTCCTGTGTGTATTCGCATGTGTCTTTTCAAATGTGAACTCACTGAAAATGCTGATCCACACACTTCACAGGCAAATGGTTTCTCTCCAGTGTGTATTCTCATGTGGCTTTTTAAACTGGAACTCTCTAAAAATGCTGATCCACACACTTGACAAGAAAATGGTTTCTCTCCTGCATGTCTTCGCATATGCTTTTTTAAATTGGAACTCACTGAAAATGCTGAGCCACACACTTGACAAGAAAAAGGTTTCTCTCCAGTGTGTATTCGCATGTGGCTTTTTAAATGTGAACTCTTAGAAAATGCTGATCCACACACTTCACAAGAATGTGGTTTCTCTCCAGTGTGTTTTTGCATGTGTCTTTTCAGTTTGGGACTCTCTGAAAACACTGATCCGCACACTTCACAAGAATAAGGTTGCTCTCCAGTGTGTGTTTGCATGTTGAGATGTGAATTTAGTGAAAAGGTGGTGTACAGACTGTGCAAGAATGAGGAGTGTCTCTTTTATGAGCTTGCATGTGACTATTTAAACGTGAACTCTGTCAGGCCCATTCCATGTTACGTGCATTACAGTTCAGAAGAGTGTTCCTAGGTTAAAATCTATTAAAACTACTCTATCTGATCATTTATCCTCCATTCTTCCTTGGTTATGTGGTCCTAGGTCATTACTCTTTTCTGTGGAACAGGAATTTCCCCCTTCCTTTGTACAGGTATTTGATGTTACATGTGTTACACATCTGAAATGAACCAAGAAATGAACCCTTTCGTGAGTCTTTTAGGACTTTTTAGTAACTGCTTCTTTATTCAAGGTTGTTAGTTAAGTATTTTAAATCAAAATAATGTAAAATAAGACCAAGTTAACTATGGTTTCCAAAAATTTGACAACCTATCTTAAAAATGTAATTAAAATCTTTTCTTGCTTTTGCTAGAAAGAAAAAGTTCAAATATTTGTTTTAAAAAAGAGAATAACGAATTTTCATTAATAATTACATAGAATCGGAATGTTTTAATTCAATGATTACACTTTATCGGCAAAATGGTCTGGTCAGTAATTTGTTCCAAATAAAAATATCGGACCCCTAAAACATTAATAATAACCTTGTGAATAATGTACTAATTATTTTCTAAATAATGTATAAATACAAATAAACATGTAAATAATGTAATAAATAAATAATCTTATTATAATTCATCAAATGTCCATCCGATCTAGGCACTTAGATAGTAGATACACATCTAGATGATTCTAGACAATTTTTTAAAATGTGATTTCCAAAATATTATGTGGACCTCAATGTTTTAACCATAGTCCAAATCCGGAAGAATAACTTAATGAACAACGATTATGCTTTTTTTGTTTTATTCAACCAGAATATTTGCATTGTAAATTGAAATTCAGGTTCCAGTTTTATATTATATATACGCTGTAAATTGATTACCCACTTTAGAACCAATTCACCTTATAAAAGTTACTTTTTCTCAAAAACTAAAACTTTTCAGAAGAAACAAAGGTCAAAGTAGTTCATACTGCATAGGAAAAATATTTTTTCATAATTTTTTACGTAATTTTGTAAAACTAGCCTGTAACGTGTGTAACATTACATGCGTTAAACAAATTGTCGGTGTTCTTTCTCACAAAAGAAAAAAGATAAAAAATTTTTGTCTGCCTTAAATTTGTAATAGTATACTAGATTTTAATCAGAAAGGATTTGTTGCTCGGGTCTTTTATTTGAGAACAGCAAAAAGAAATAATGTTCAAGTATTACGTGCGTTACACATTAATAGGGCAAACTTTCATACACTTCTTTCCAAAAACGTATCAACAACAGAAACTTAAGATATAAATTATCTAGAAATATCTGTATGTATCTATCACAAAACATGTACCCAAGCATTGTTAAGTTCTATTTAGTAATAAAAATCAATACCTGTAAAACTGGAGTTTTTATAGTTCAAAGAATGACCCATGTCTAGAGCATCAGCACTGACAACACACGGAAGACCAGAATTGGAATCCATTGTTTTTTTGTAATTCAGAAAAAATGTAACAAAGCTGAAAAATCCAGGATTTCAAATTCTCTGACCCAGGACCACTTTCCATGGAATGGGCCTCTCAAAATATAGATCCACACACTTTGCAAGAATACATTTTCTGTCCAGTATGTGTCCTTCTAAATTTGAAAATTGTTCTTCTCTCCAATATTGGTATCTGTGAATGAAGAAGAATTATCATTTTAAAAAAATAGGAGACTCATACATTATTTGCAATTATTAAATTATGATAACTCAATGTGTACCAATAAAGTGCAACATATCAGATAATTCATGTTCATTAATAGATACAGCAATTTTTACTTTTGCATAAGTTTTATTTATCACAAACAAAAGGAGACTCAATTATTGATAAAAATATAAAATACTGTTTACGCTTAACCTTTAATCAAGAAAACCAGCATAATTGTGTCAAACCTTTTATGATCTTAACCCTTAATTTCATAAACTGCTTGTAATTTACAGTGAAACACTTCAATGAATACCATAAAAAAATAGTGTACCTCTTCTGTAAATTAAATTTTTAAAAAAATTTTTAAATCACCAAATGGTCAAAGGGAGATAATTTCAATCAGAAGTTATTTCCCTTGAAATTGACATCCTATTTTCTTTGTATGAATTTAAGAGTTAAAAAGAAACTGAATGAAACAGATGAAGAAAAACCTTTCCTCCTTACATTTTCTTATGCACAGCAAAGGTCTAATAGCATGGTGTTATTCAGTTACTTAATGCTACTTCCTTAGTGTCTTTCTTTTTAACAATCAACATTATTATAAATTGAACAAACAATACAGAAATTGTGTAGATTGACTGAAAACTTCTAGCAAGCTCACCTACTTGGGACAGCACTTGAAAGACACATGAGTTGTACAAAGATTTATACCATTAAATCTAGCATTGTTTTATGCTCTGATTATAAAAAATTGCTTGGAAGTATTTATTTTGTAGAACATCTGAAATTGTTTAACATAAGGAACATATCACCACTGGATCGGATACAAAATGAAAATCTTTCTTCAATAATTTATTTCTTTGGGAATGAAATTGCTCTGAAGATTGTTGTATTATATATTATACATTGTTTATTTTCATCATTTCAAACCAGAATTAGACTATTTTTTATTAAATTTCACTAGTTTTTACCTTCATCCTAATTTTATTGCTTTTATACAACTTATTAATTCGGGTCACTATTTCTATGGCAACAAATAACAGCGCAATCGGAAATAAAGAGTAAGCCTTTGATATTGTATAAAAGCGTCTAAAATTAGGATGAAGGTAAAAACTAGTCAAATTCAATAAAAATAGTGTATTACAATACTTCATCCAATAATAATAAAGATTGATTCAGAATTAGACTGTTTTAAAAGTTACTGCTTGGGTCTTTATTGGTAATTTCAAACACATAAACCATATTATAGAGTTTAAAATTTAAACACCATGTAATTTAAAATCTCCTATACATCTGTCAGATTTAATGGCTGTTTAACTAAATTGTCAAAAAATATTACTTACAATAAAGAAAGCAATGTTTTTTTTATGTTGGTGGTTCATTAAACTATCAACTCAGGTAAAATATCAAAATGGAATGGGACTGTTCTCTTTAAACTAGAAGCTTGATGACAGATGAGACAGTTTTATCCAGAAAATTAAATTGTAACTTGAACATTGGGTGTCACAAAGAGGAACAGTGGAACACAAAGTCAAGGTCTAGTTTTATATTATACATTGTGAATCGATCAGCCACTTTAGAACCAATTCACTCACTGTCTCTGTAAAAGTTACATTTCCAGACGACCAGATTCAGTCAAAGCAGTTCATACTGCATAGGAAAAATATTTTTCCATAATTTTTTACGTATGTTTGCTGAACCGAATTTTAACCATTCTTTTAAATTTTGAACCAATGTTTTCTATGCATTTTTTAGCAAATTTACTTGATCTTCCGAATTATTAAGAATTTATGAGAATGTCTTTACATATGATTGTGTAAGTTACTTCAAAAGTCAACATAAAAGTGGCAGGGTAAATAAAAACGATTCATTAACAAAATGAAATTCACAAACAGTGACTGTAAAAGCTGCCTGGACCTGCCCATAGATGCCCAGACAGGCCCGGACAATACGCAGCCCTACCCAGGGGTTATGCGGGCCTGTCCAGGCTCTAAAATAATCTATATTCCAACGCTTGGGCACAGAGGGGTGCTGAATTCCAATGCCCGGGTACTGGAATATGCTAAATTACAATGTCAAGGCAATGAAAGATGCTAAATTCCGAAGCCCGGGCAATAGTAGATGCTAAATTCCGATGCCTGGGTACTGGAATATGCTAAATTCCAACGCCTAGACACAGGATTATGCTAAATTCCGAGGCCGGGGCACTGGAACGAAGCTAAATTCTGATGCCCAGAAACTGGAAGATACAGAGGGATGATGCCTTGGCACTGGAAGATGCTAAATTCCAACACCCAGGTAATAGAAGATGTACAGAATAATGCTAAACTTCAACGCCCGGGCACTGAAAAATGCTAAACTTCAACGCCCGGGCACTGAAAGAAGCTAAATTTTGACTCCCGGGCACTGAAAGATGCTAAATTTTGACTTTCAACCACATAAATAGGTTAAATTTCGACACTCGATCACGAAAATACATTTTATTTCAACATTGAAAGCTTTCAAGACGGTCCGTGTCCGGGCACTAGAAGATGATAAATTTTAACATTTATTTCAAACGAACTTTAAAAACATTTAAGTAAAAATGAGGCTGCCCGGGCACTGGAAAATTCCAAATTCCAACGTCCGGGCACTGAAAGCTCCTAAATTTTAACTTTCAACCACATAAATAGGTTAGATTTCAACACACGATCACGAAAATATGTTTTATTTCAACATTAAAAGCTATCAGAGGCTGTTCGGACACTGGGAATACGAAATTCAAATGGCTAGGCACGTTTGAATTAAGCATATTTTTCGTCCCGGACAGGCCCGCGTAACCCCCGGAAG
>VCCN01006885.1:7110609-7121394 GCA_006491835.1 Architeuthis dux
TGGCGGTGCACACATGACTGCATCATGGTACAAGAGGACACTCTCCCAATCCTACCACACACACACAGCATCATCTTCTTTGTATGAAGACCGGCCTTTGGTTCATTTCAATTGCTCAATGATCTTTTTAATTCTGTGTTGTTCATTGCCAGTCACAATTTCTTTTGAATATTGAAATATAGTAGTGAATCTTAGACAAAAATATGATCCAGTAGGTTTTTTCTCTTAAGTAATGTGGAAGCCACACATCAAAGCAACCAGCATAATCAAGCTGGTGCAAATGATTTTCAACACTTGATTCAGATATTTGTAGGATGTTGGCAATCTCACATATCCTATAATGTTGATTATTCTCAAGTCATGTTCTGACCGTTTTCAACTTAACTGGTCTACCTGATCGTGGAGCAGGAAATCTCCAGCATGAAACTTTGCAAACCACTTTTGACACATTCATTCACAGTACCTTCTTCATAAACTGTGCAAATCTTTTTTTGTTTGAGTTGCATTTTTACCTTTCTTAAAACAAAGAAATGCATATGCTGAAAATATTGCTTATATTTTCTTCCATTGGGATTGTTTATTTTTTACTTAGCTTCATTCAAAATATTGCTTTTGATTGTATTACCAAATATGTGTATTTTTAAAAAAAATTTGTCAAAGATTTGCATATTGATTCTAACATTGAAGATGGAAAAGAAGGAAACCATCAGACAAAACATGCAATTATTAAAACAACCTGAACGAGAAAAATAAATTTAATGAATAAAATATAAAAATGATTTGTAAATAATGTCAGGATAATTAATAATTGTACTTCAAATACTGACATTAAAGAAAATAGTCACTCACTAGAAACCGTCACCAACATCTTTTGGCAGCATGCCATGTTGGGGGTGATCAATTAAAAAATTGGTAAAAGTGGTAATCAATTTACTTCTCATGCTTTTTGTTGGACAGTGATCACTAAAAGTTTGAATTAGAAAAAGAAATAAGCGTGAATGCTGCTGGACACAAACTAAGGGACCAATTTAGCATAAACTTACATTGTGAATTGAACCCCCCAATTAAAGAAAACAATTGTGATATTTCTTGATTATGCTTTCTGCCAGCAAAGAGAAATGCACATCTGTTTCATCAGGGAGCCATGCAATTCTTGGAAGTTGGCAATAAATGTTCAACGACAGTTAGTTGATTTTGTCACTCCTTGGTGTGGCAAGGCGAACAGTGTGTCCAGACTTCCAGTAGATAGAGGTTGGTCACTGGAACATAACGAAGGAGCGAGATGGAGACGATTCTTCTTGTAAAAGAATATACTCGGTTTATTCGTAATTTTACACAAATATTCTCATAAAATTGAAAGAGACTAATTCCGTATCTGCAGGACACTCTCTGTTTAATTAGCTCTGTCAGTCTTATAGTGTGGTTGTTTATAGTTTCTAAAGGTTAAATTAATCCATCTTGTTTATTCTGTATATTTTGAATTCACCTGTGCTTATTTATTAAACAGATTTCTGTTTTTAGCTATTTTCTGTCACTAACTTGACCTTATCAAAAGTACCACTGTTGTTTACAAAAGTGTCAAGTCAATTGTTTTAGTTAGAGTCAATCTGTATATTTTGAACTTTCGATATTTTCTTTTTGTTTATCTATTTTCATCGCACAAAGAAACATTACTAATTTTAGCAAATATCACATAATAAATACAAATCAACAAGAAGTAAATGTGTATCACATTTAAATTAATATACAGGAACATGCATTAATATTATCAATGAAACATGAGTAGGCTTATGTATTTTGCATATATTTTTTAAAAAACAAGAAAACGCTTTACTCATAGAAAAAGTAAATGTTTATTACATTTAAATCGGGATACAAATGAGTTGCATAAAATTCTATACCTAGTTAGAAAAGCCAATAAAAATAGCATGACTAGTGAGAGTATTTACATTGGACAGCAGAATATGCAAATCATAAGTCACAAAGCTCAAGCACTTTTTACTTCAAATATTGGAGAAAAGTAGCTAAAGTGGTCAGCAGGGTATGCCAATCAGAGGTCACAAGACTCAAGCATGTCTGATTATTTAAAACCCTTACTTTAAAAAGTAAAGTATAAACTTGAAATTGAGCTGAGTTTTCTCTTTGAAAGGAAAAATATCCAGGAAATGAAAGTAAAAAATATCCAGGAAATAATTTTCAAACATTTCTTGTTTTATTCATCATCATATGATGTATGAAATGTGACTTTAGTAAAGATGGAAATCTACATGAAGACAAAAATCTTTTTTCAATATTAAACTATCCATGCTATTAATAACATAGTTTCTCTCTAGTATGTCTTTGTATATGTCACATTAAATGCGGCTTTTGTGAAATTAGAAATCCACACACTTCAAAGAATATGGTTTCTATCCAGTGTGCATTTAGGAGATCTGTAAAAAGAAAGAACACTTTTGTATCTACTTTTGGTTACAATAAAAACATAATTTGTATAAATGTTTATTTGAAGTTTAAGAAGGTCTACTTGAAGAAAGCATAACAGTAATAAAACCTTCACAAACTTTAAAATGGTGGTACCAAAAACTGTGCCTTATTTCCACATCTGCTGTGCAAATAAGGCAATGGATATCTTATCAGTCAAGTTGCCAGTCTGCAAATGATTCATTCAATTAGTGAAAAAACAAAGAAATTAATTAGATTGGTGCATCTAGGCCTCCATATCTGCTAATGTAGTAGCTTTGAAATACCCCTTACCCACCAAAACTATCAAACATTGCCAAGCAAATATTTTATTATTTAACATTCTTACTTTTTATTTATTGTCCTGAAATTCTAAATTTGTAATAATTTGGAAATATGTATTTTCACAATCACAAATATTTTAATGTTCTTTCATTTTATCAAAACATTTTGTAGTCAATCCATTCTTTTGCTGTTACATTAATTAAATAAACAAAGCTGTTTTGGCTGAAACTTGAACTTGCAACCCATTCTTCTTTATTCTGAATTCCTGGCTGAAGAAACATTGTAATAAAAAGCAACAGAAATAAATGAAAGAAAATCAGTCAATTATGATTCTTCTCTAGTGTTATTCTGGTTTTTTTTTAAATGAGGACAATCTACACACTGCACAAAAAACAGGGTTGCTGATGATCTTTTAAAATGAACCCTTCAGAAATATTGACATAGTTCATTAAAAAAATGAGTTATCTCAGGAGTGTGTTTGCATGTGTTCATAAATCCTATGCAAATGCCAATCAACATTCTTATTAAGTTCTCTGTTTAGTGTGTTCCACTAGTGTCTTTTCAAATTTGAACTCATTGAAAATCCTGATCTGCAACTCTGGGAATATTGATCTACACAGTTTACAATGGTTTCTTTTCAGTATGTGTTCACAGGTGCTTTTGTAAACTGGAACTCTGTGATAATGCTGATCTACACATTTGACAAAAAATAGTTTCTTTCCCATGTGTATTTGCATGAGTTTTTTTGTCAACTGGAACTCTGTGAAAATACTGATCCACACACTTGGCCTGAAAATGGTTTCTCGCCATTGTGTGCTCGCAAGTGTCTTACTTTTTCAACTCTTGTGAAACTGCTGAAGGTTGCTCTCTAGCGTGTTTTTTCATGTGCTTTCTTAAATTGGAACTCACTGAAAATGCTGATCCACACACCTGACAAGAAAATGGTTTCTCACCTGTGTGTACTCTCATGTGTTTTTTTAGACTGGAACTCTGTGAAAATGCTGATCCACACTCGTGACAAGAATATGGTTTCAATCCTGTGTGTATTCGCAAGTGCTTTTTTAAATAGGATCTCAATGAAAATGCTGATCCACACACTTGACAAGAAAATGGTTTCTCGCCTGTGTGTATTCTCATGTGGTTTTTGAAACTGGAACTCTCTGAAAAAGCTGATCCACAAACTTGACAAGAAAATGGTCTCTCTCCGGTGTGTATTCTTATGTGCTTTTTTAGACTGGAACTCTCTGAAAATGCTGATGCACACACTTGACAAGAAAATGGTTTCTCTCCTGTGTGTATTCGCATGTGGTTTTTTAGATTCGAACTCTGTGAAAATGCTGATGCACAAACTGGACAAGAAAATGGTCTCTCACCCGTGTGTATCCTCATGTGTCTCTTCAAGTGTGAAGTCTTTGAAAATGCTGATCCACACATTTCACAAGAATATGGTTTCTCTCCAGTATGTGTTTGCATGTGTCTATCCAGTTTTGAACTCAGTGAAAATGATGATCCGCACACTTCACAAGAATAAGGTTGCTCTTCAGTGTGTGTTTCCATATGTGTTTCCAGTTCTGAACTCTGTGAAAATGCTAATCCGCACACTAAACAAACATAAGGTTGCTCTTCAGTGTGTGTTTCCATATGTGTTTCCAATTCTGAACTCTGTGAAAATGCTGAACCGCACACTTGACAAGTATATGGTTGCTCTTCAGTGTGTGTTTTCATGTGTGTTTCCAGTTCTGAACCCTGTGAAAATGCTGATCCGCACACTTGACATGAATATGGTTGTTCTTCAGTGTGTGTTTCCATATGAGTTTCCAGTTCTGAACTCTGTGAAAATGCTGATCCGCACACTTGACAAGAGTACGGTTGCTCTTCAGTGTGTGTTTCCAGTTCTGAACTCTGTGAAAATGCTGATTCACACACTTGACTAGAATAAGGTTGCTCTTTAGTGAGTGTTTCCATTTGTACTCTAGAATGTGAATTTAGTGAAAATGATGATGTACAGACTTTGCGAGAATAAGGATTGTCTCCGTTGTGTGCTTGTATGTCACTATGTAAATATGAATACTGTCAAAATGCAGATCCACACACTTTGCAAAAATATGTCTTCTCTTTGGTATGGGTTTGCATGTGTCTTTTCAAATTTGAAAATTGTTGTTCTTTCCTACTATTGATACCTGTGAATGAAGAAAAATTATTATTAGAAAAAATCAGGACACATGCATTATTTGTAATTATAATAACTCAGTTGGTGCTTCAATGAACTGCAACATGTCACATAATTCATGTTCAGTCATAAATAAAGTTTTTATCTTGCTATTCAACAAACATAAATGGAATATTATTTAAATAGAGCAATTTATACTTTTGTCGAGGTTCTACTTATCAGAAAGTAAAGGACACTCAATTATTGATAAAAATAATAGAAAATCATTTACACTTTATATTTAACCAACAAAATAAGTGTAATTATGTCAAACCGTCTATGATCCTAAAAACAAACTGAATGAAACATAGAAAGAATAACTTTTAATCTTTACATTTTCTTATGTACAGAAGAAGTCTAATAGATTTAATAAAACAGTATTTATTCAATTCCTTTTCTGAATTGAGATAAAATGTTGATTTTTCAATGTGTTAATTAATGTGCATATGAGTAGGAAAAGGTTTGAAAATTATTTTGCAGAAAGAAAACATAGAATACAAAAATGGTGTCTGTTCATTTTAAAAGCCAAACAATTTCCAAATAGCATCACACGGCTCCCTCTTATGAACAGATTAAGAACAGAAAGGAATGATTCTTGATTGCTGCTAAGTCTTTCCATTGTTCTGAATTGTTATTAAACTATTTTCTGAAAGATAACACTGGAAGAGAAATAAGAAACTCTTACCAATGCAAGATTTATCCATTTGTTTTATTAAGATAACCAAGAATTATTCCATCCAGAGAAGCAAGGAAAAATAAACCCGACACTCAACTGCTTATTTCTATTGAAAAGTTTGTAACACAACAAAATATTTCCCAAATGATGAAATTATGTACAACACTGCATAGCAATCTTATTTATGCTTTGTCATCAAGACAAAATATTTCTTACATGAATGACTTGGCTCCGCGAACGGAGATTTGGGACGGGTTTTTCATGTCTTTATTCAGGTCCTAGGTCAGCGAGGCCTGAACACAAAAAATCCATAGTCTGCGCAATGGAGTTTTAAGGTGAAGTGCAACATGCACAGCCGTCCCCACCCTTTAGCAGCAGTGTCCTTAGGTCGTAGGTTTGACAGGAGTTTCTTCTCCTGGCAATTGCCAGAGCTGGCTAATGGGGGTCTGCTACCCCTAAGCAGATGCCGCGCTGGCTGTTGAGGTCTGCTGCCCCTACAGAGGAATCACCCGACAGTACGGCTACCTGTGCAGATATATATATATATACTTAAGTGCAGGTTCGAGAGACCACTGTTTATGCAGATGCCCGATTTCCTACATAATGATGTGACAAAAAACGGTTATGTGACAGTTTCTATTGAATGACTAACCAGACTTGTTTGTATAACATAGATAAAATCAGGGACAGGCAACAAACATTGGAAAGGATAAGGGGAGAATATGCAGGCATAAGATAAGGGATGATCTTAGGTGTCAACACCCATAGAATTTCCACGGGTCCAGCTAGTTTATTATGTTATATTATTATTTATTCATCATTGTTACTGCAGATAATAATGTCTCATCCGAAAAATTAAAATCATAAAAAATTTTTCAGCAAAAACTGCCATGCATGTTTTAGTATTTGGTTTTAATAATTGGTTTTGATGTGTGCAAAAGTTTCCAGTGAGAAACTGTAATTTTCAGAAATATCAGGTGTGTACAAATGTTTCGAGTGAAAAACTGTTATTAAAAAAAAACCGCGTGTGCAAAATTTTCCAATGAAAATCTTTGAAAAATATTACGTTCTGTAAAAAAAAACAAAAAACTGTCGTACCAAAGTTTCCAATGAAAAACGATTTTTTTATGCTTTCCATCGTTCCGTACTTTTGCAATGGTTTCACCAAGTACAAGTCAATAGAGTACATTTAGGCTGGAATTAAATAATTTCCCCAAATATTGTGCTTCATAATGAATAATAGAGTGATTATGATAATCACCTACAGTAAATAACACGTTGATTGGGATAATTAGTTGAACAAAAACATTTTGTTTGTATCCAGTCAAAACAAAGACACTTTAACATTAGGGCCTATAATCGAAGTAACACCGGTTCAAGCACCGCAGTGAATAATTTTATGACAATAAATTAAATGAGCATTAAAAATTCATGTAAAAAGATAAGAATTTGAGGAAAATCATCCCGAAAGAAATTAGTTATGTTGTACTGTAAGGCCAATATTTAAATATTAATAACGAATTGAGAATAAGAGAGTCAGGCCGCCGTTTCGTTGGAATCAGTAATTCTTTAAAGTTTTGATCCGTTATTTAACTTGTTATCTATGCATTTTTTTTTAAACTGCTTCATCATCCAAATTATTAAAAAAATTATGCAAAATGCCTTTTACATATGATTGTGTGAGTTACTTCAAAAGTGAAGATAAGCGTTTCTGCAGGATAAATAAAAACGATCCATTTGGCAAAAATGAAACGGCGATTATTACGAATAAGAAAAATTTTAAAAATTGAAATAAATCTTACAAAATGATTGAATCAATTTTCAAAAAAAGATTTGCCTAATTCCAGATAATTTTTAGAATCGATAGATGATAAAATACTTTCGCATAATTGAAAATATTCCATCTTAATTAATTCTTCATCTTCATCGGAAAAAAAAAAAAAAAAACGGCAGCAAAGACGAGACGTATTTTTATTTGTAAAGAAAGAAATGAAGAGAACGTTATACTTACTTCTTTCTGTCTTTTTTTCGTCTGATTGGTCTTCATTAGGGATATGCAACATTAGAGAAAAGGAAAAAACTGTAACATTTTAGGGAAACTAAAGTTTTCTGGTTGAATTATATTTGAAAACAGCCGTCGTTTGCGATCGATGCGAAATATTTTCTCAAGAGAGAAAGCCAAGGGAGATAATTAATAGAAACGATCAAGAAAAATCTAAAATTGTAAACATTTCGATGTACCTTAATTCTAATAATTAATAATAAATATTTAAAAAAATAGTAATTTAAATAAAACAAATTGGAGCAAATAATTTAAATACATTTTATAATTAATTATTTTTGTTGTTGTTTAAATCAATCTTTCATTGTTTAGCAAAGACCGACATTGATTATCTCCCTTGACAATTTTAAAATTGAAATCGAAAAAACATTACGATGATTTATGATCGAAGAATTTAAGTTTAAATTCTTTTTTTTTTTACCTCATTTTATATTTTATATTTGTATTATATCTAGTTTTGAAATTTTCTGCGGAAAACAAAATCAGTAGAAAGAAGACGGATGGATGAAAGAGAACCTTTAAGTAGTTTAGTACAGTACGATACAGCGAACGATGGAATTTTTGTAGAGTTTTAATTCAATATCTTATTCGCGAGATAATCTTATAATGAGTCAGAGGTTCCTTATCCTAATTTATTTTAAAGCATTCGTTTATAAAAGTTTAATCACCCCACCACCACCTTTGAGAATTTGTACGGAGTAATTATTTTCTGCGGTATTATACACGACAATCGACCACAAAGGGTTGCCATTTTATGGCCCAAAATGACAAATCTGACCATTTTGAAAAGTTGGCCATTAACATTTTGCTTTGGCCATATTTAAATTTCTGGCCATTTTGACTTTAGAGCGGTAGTATATTTCTAATAAATTCTTAATTTTAGTGTGTACTGCAATATTGCAATGTTTTATAAACAATCATTATTATCATTTTTTATACTACTATCCTAATTTTGCAGTTGCTTTTTTTATAATCGCAACTTTAATACTCTGGCCGTCACTGTAAAGTTGCGTTAAAAAATCAAGCAAACTGAAAAATTAAGATGAAAGTAAATAGCAATATTACTTTTTAAAAAAATATCAATACTAACGATTTACAATACTACATCTAATAAAAATAGATAATAAAATAATTCCTTTTTTAAACAATTTTGGCATTTGGCCATTTTTGTAACGTGTTTTTGGCCAGAAACATCTTCAAATATCTGACAACCCTGCGGCGGCAACACGTTATTCAGCAGTTAATGGAAATTGTTCTAGACTTGCTATAATGACGGGAAAATATGAAACAGTTCTTTTTTTTTAATAAAATTAACTAGGCACAATGTAGCGAAAGGTGATGCTTGATGTTAAACATGGTGCACAAATAAAGAGAAATAAGAGAATTCATGAAAGCAAAACGAAAGTAAATACATAAATTATATTGTTATTGCTCTGTTGAATTTGTATTTGTGCAACACCAAGTGCGCGAGGCTGTGAAACTATAATCGGAACCACTGCATACAATAGACTTGGTTGCATAAAGAGGCTTTTTTCACAGACAACAATTTGTTCACCATGTTAATTCTATATCTATTCATTGGTAGGGAAAACCACCTTCCTACCAATAAATAAATATGGGTCATTTTCGTTAGTCTCTCTACCATACTAAATAATTATAGCCATTACAGCTCACCGTATTTTTGTTTTCCCTAAATAAATGTAAATAAAAAGTTAAGACTCCAATACAAATTAACGTTTGCCCTGGACTGACTAACCCTAATCCTAGGTTTACAGCTGAGTTGCTTTATTTAGTAAACACAAATATGGTAAGCTGTAAAAGCCATTATTAAGTGTGGTTGGTAGGGAAAAGACCCTAAATTCTCGAAAATGTATTTAAGTAAATATTCACCCATGAACCCTGTTGGTAGTAAAATAAATGATTTTAGTTTTGAGGGGTACAAATTGTGTACAGATCAGTTTTAATAAGAAAAAATACAGGTTTGAAAAAAGATGAAACTGAGGTTAAAACAATAATACATTTTATTTACACGCAAAAAATGGCCAAATGCCAAAATTGTTTATTGCAATACGTACTGGATTACAGTACACTATTACATCTTCTTTGTTCCGTACGAATGGCTCCAGTATCGAATTACAATTACCTTGTATATAGAACTTTAAAAATTGACTTTTTTCAAACTAATTTCGTGGGGAAACGAAGGTGTTATGGTTGGAAAGTACAAAAAAATACTTGCGAATTTTTTTTTATCTATATTATTAAATAAAATGTGCGTGCGAATTAAATGAACAAAATACAGGAAATTAAATATTGCCAAACCAAAAAGTTATTGGCCAAATGTTTTTAAAAGGGCCAGATTTGGCCATAGAATGGCCAATATGGCAACCCTATTTCTGCATGGGGAAAAAGTCCACTCTCATTATATGTGTGTGACTGTGGAAAATCTAGTAGTAGCTGACAGGTACACTACCACACCACTAAGACCAGGATTGTGTACAGATTGTTGGAGACGTTTCTGGCCAAAAACACGCACAAAAATGGCCAAATGCCAAAATTGTTTATAAAAACAAATATTTTAATATGGTTTATTTTTATTATATCAAGTATTGTAAATCGTTTTTATTAATTTTTTTATACTACTATTTACCTTCATCTTAATTTTTCATTTGTTTTTTTTATCGCAATTTTACAAGACGAAGTAGTATAAAAAAAATTAATAATCATGATTGTTTATAAATAATTGCAATTCTACAGTACACACCAAAAATAAGAATTTATTAAAAACATTATTCCAACAAAGTCAAAATGGCCAAAAATGCTTTTCAAAATGGACAGATTTGTTAAATTTAATGGCCAAAATGGTAGAAGACAGTGGGTAGCGATGCTGCCAAATTTATTTTTCATTTTACATCTATAATTGAGTCAAAAACATCTAGATTCTCCAAACATAAATCCAACATCTAGGAAATATATTACATATTATTAGGAAATTAAACGTGACTTTAATACGTTAAAATGTACTTTATTGAAATATCACTTATGAAAATATTGCTTATTTTATTAAAAATGATCTAAATAGCAATTTCTGACATC
>VCCN01006885.1:7136993-7162476 GCA_006491835.1 Architeuthis dux
TAAGCAAGGAGGCATCCAGTGTTGATAGCAGTGACTGCTTGACAGTGGTAAGCAAGGAGGCACCAGTGTTGAGAGCAGTGACTGCTTGCCAGTGTTAAGCAAGGAGGCATCCAGTGTTGATAGCAGTGACTGCTTACCAGTGTTAAGCAAGGAGGCATCCAGTGTTGATAGCAGTGACTGCTTACCGGTGTTAAGCAAGGAGGTGTCCAGTGTTGATAGCAGTGACTGCTTGCCAGTGTTAAGCAAGGAGGCATCCAGTGTTGATAGCAGTGACTGCTTGCCGGTGTTAAGCAAGGAGGTGTCACCTTTGAAATGCCATTTAGTCACTTCTTGCACCAAACTGTGTTTTTCCCTAGACCCTTTTGTGAAAGCTTTGACCTGCTGTTTGGTGACTCTCTGCTCCGAACTGTGTCAGTGTTTTTCCCCCTTTTGTTTCTGAAAAAATGATAACTGAAAAAGGGCTTGACAAAATATTGTAGAGGCCTAGGAGGTGAAATAATTATTACAAGCTATTGGCCAAAGGTTTTATCAGATAATTACAAGGCAAAGAAAAAAACTTGTGCATCTTAATTTGAATAAGCAGCATTAGTTTAATCCTTTAACATCAATTGAAAAATTCACACTTTCTGTCATGACATTTCATTTTTGCTGTTTATTGGACTTGTAACAAATATCTTCTTGATAAAAATTACTGATGTTCATTTCTCTTCCCAATACAATACGAGAAGAAAGTGAAAATCAACAAAATTATTAAATAATCTATCATGACACTGGCTATAATTTTGTGAAGGGTCATTAACATTCAATGAGTTTTTCAGATAATCAAGCTCTTGGTTTTGTTGTTCACATGATGTTTCGACCGATCCATTCTATAGCCTTCTTCTGGTGTACTATCCAAATCTAAATAGGGGGTTTCTTTGGTTTCAAATGAAAACAGCCTTCTTCAGGTATACTATCTGAATGTAAAGAGGGGGGACATTTTGGTTTTAAATGAAAAATTTTCTTTCAAAAAATTCAAAGAATTTTTAATATTTTGCTTTCCTCTAATATTGGATTGCTTTTGAGAAGAGAAAGGAATATCAGATATTTTATTTATATGCAATTTATGTTCTCAGATTTATCAGATTAGGAAGATATTCCATGCAGGTTTACAAAATAACTAAAAAGTGATGTTATGATTGATTCAAAGAGTTTTGTTGTTCACACAACATTTTGGCTGATACATTTCAAGGCTTTCTTCAGGTGTACTCAGCCTCAGCCGAGTCAACTCTCTCTCAGGCATGTAAGTTTCTCAGTTTTCTCCACTGCTGGTCAAGTTGAAAAAATAAGATCTTTTGTCACATGTTTTATATTTTTTTAAATTTTTAATATTCAACTGAATCTTTATCAGGGGTGGACTCAGCGGAAATACACCCAATAAATTTCTTGTATGAATTTCAAAGACAACAATGATAATGTATCCACCTATATAACCATTTTTCTTTGCAAAGTTTGTTCATCTAGGAACAAGAAAGGTAAAACAATGAGATCAAAGTCCTCATAGTTCATTGCACTTTATAGGATTCTTTTCTTTTAGGTATGAGTCAATCTTCTTTGCATAAGTATTTTGGTCAAGACAAATTATCTTTTGGCAAGTAAAATTTCCCTCTAACTCGACTGGCGGTCGAGTTATTTAAAAAAAAATCTTACGGGCTGGGTGTACTATTGAAATGTAAAGAAGGGGACTCAAATGGTGGCAAAGAGATATTTTTTCTTTTTTAAAATTATTCTTTTTGAAGCAGTTCTCTGGAAATCTAATAAATAAAAAACTACAGATTGTAGATCTTTTATCTAAAATTATAGATATAAATTTAGACATAAAATATCTAAATTGGCAACACTAAACAAAGTAACCAAAATAATCTGAAGCTGTAGTTTTATATGACAGATGGGAAATTATTTTACATGACAATTAGTCAGTACACAAGGCATTGTAGTGTCGAGTTTGAAGATGTTTTGCTCAGCAGTTCTCTAGAAATCTAATAAAAATAATTAAGAAACTACAGATTATAAATCTTTTATTTAAAATTATAGATATAAATTTAGACATAAAATATCTAAATTGGCAACACTAAAAGAAGTAACTAAAATAATTTGAAGCTGTAGTTTTATATGACAGATGGGAGATTATTTTACATGACAATTATGGCAGGCTGCTCCACTCGACATAAAGTCCTGGCCATTCCAAACATGCACCTTTGGAATGGGCCCTGCCCTAGTTTCCTAAACATGTACAAGCATATGTATGGCCACAAACTTTTATGCATTTTTTGTCATACAAACTTTAATGGCAAAACCCTGTTTATGCAAGTAGACTCTTTTTTCCTATGTACCAATTCAATGCATCAACTTGTGTATATAAATATCATTTGTTTTCCTATATACTTCAATATACTTGAAATAGGCTTTTTTGACAGCAGTTAATTGCGTCATTAAGTCAGCTTCAATGTAGTTGGGCTGGGTTTAAACTAATAAGAAAACACCAGTGGAGCTCTGAATTTGTAGTTTATGGCTGTGTCCTCTGGTTTTACTACAGATAGATGAAGTTAGGATTTTCTTATCAGGCATTTTGAGCAATGATAGTCAGTATCCACTCTATGTATGTTGTTCCAGATTCTAGAGACCTCTTGTAGGTCAGCACATTTTCTTCTGTATTCAAGGGTCTCTAGATTAAGTTGTTTTAATCTTTCAGTGTAGGATATATCTCCCAATCTCGGAATGATCTTGGTGGCTCTCCTCTGAACTCTTTCTATGGCATCTTTGTACTTCAGGTTAGGAGACCATATTCAGGAAGCAAACTCCAGATGGGGACATACCAGAGACTTGTACAGCAGTAGGAAGCTCCCCTCATTGATGAATTTAAATGAGTGTCTTATGTAGCTGAGTGTTTTATTTGCTGTATTCACGTTGTTTTGTATATGCGCAGTGAAGTTAAGTGAGTTGTCTATATAAACGCAAGATCTTTCTACCATTAAAAACATGTTGTTCTTCTTTGCATTCTCTTTAAAGACGCTTTTAGGCAGTTATCACTCTTGCTAGCTGCTACTATGTGGGAGATGAAAACTAAAATAACAGTTCTAACCTTCTCTCACACACTCTCGGCTAAATTACTGTATCGTACAACGATGTCACTGCTGATTGAGCCTAATTGTGCTTTGTACTTTTTTCACCCTTACAAATGGCTAACTTCAAAATATCAAATTGTCATTAATTCTGATGGCAAAAGAAATAACTAAAGCGATGTTGAAGTTTTGATACTTGGATAAAGTGTTCTATGTTGTGTTTATTTTTAAAACAGAAAGGAAGAAAATCTTACAAGAATCCTCTGTTCAAAAGAAAAAATTAAACTGTTAAAAAGCAATAAATGCTTAACAATTTTTTAAAGGTATTTTTTGTTACGATCTTCAAGACAGAAATTTCTGCATTTACTAAAAAGGGGAAAATGTCAAATTTTTGTGGAAAAAGTTATAATTAATTTTTGACTAGTATTTCTTTCAGCTTAATTTCATTTGCAACACCCAGAATGTCATTCTATGATCATTAGTAAGTAGCGTGGATCAGAAATAAAGAATAAGCCTCTAGTGAGATTCAAACATGCATTCTTTATCTTTGGGAAGCATGCCTTTCTGCGACAGCTATCTTACTGATCAGGCTACAAAGCCCAACTCTTCTTCACAATAATTTAAATCTAAACATATTCTTTATTTTACAACTGGTGAATATGTAAACAAAGAAGATGGTACCATATCAGGAATTCAGGAGAAATAAAGAATAAAAGCTATATACAGTAAACTCTTGTTCTAATGTTACTATTTATTGACATGCATTCTAACAGCATGCTTGTTTTTATGTTCTTGCAAGATTATTGTCGGAGATTAGTTTGCAGCAACATACATGAAGTTTTCAGTGCATTATTTTAAAAACTAAAATTAGTAAACCCGTAAAATAATTTTTGTTTCTACTTTTTGGTTTCTTATATGTTTTTATGGGGCAAGTGCCTATATATGATCACCTGAGGACTCGTCAGCCACATGCAAATAGTGTTGCCACAAAGACAACATAATCTGCACCATTGAGGTCTGCAAGCTTTGCAAAGTACACTTGTGCTTGAACAAAGACAGGAACTGTTTTGAGGCATACCACACCCCATTAAATTAGATAATAAAATAAAATTTTAAAATCAACCTGGAGGTGTTATTTTTTTTGTCAACATCAATTTTTTGTATCTATTTATTTTATTGAATATTATTCTTTAATTCTATGTTTTATTTCACTTTCTATTTTAATTTGTAATTTTTTAACATTTTTCTTTTTTGGTAACTTTTTGGATGTGGCACCATATAAGATCACTTCATCGGAGGGGGTTTTGCCCCATAAACAAAAGAATTTCAGAAAACTTGCAACTGAATATATCTTGTAATAAGGTTTAGTTTAACATACAAAAAGGTTGTTTTGATATCTAAAATATTTTTAGAGGTGTCCTAAAAAGGGTTAATGATCTCTTTTTCTGTTTTAGGCTTCCGTACTTTAAAATTATGGATAAAATTTAGAGACAGAGACTAAAGTTGGGGACTTTTAAAAAAGACACAAACTTTCAAAGGAGAACTCAGAAGTTTTTAACAAAACGTAGAATCAAGGATATTTTTTTCTGTCGACTAAATGATAAAATTTAAAGTGACAAATAACTTCTTTCATCAATGACTTCCTCAAGAAATTTAAAACAATGGATCTCAAATGAATAATGTGTACTTATTATTAACATGGGTGGCCAAATGAACCTGGTTGATATGTTAACACTTATAACACTGCTGGGTTGATGTATTGGACTCGATAACACAGCCAAAAACACTACACAGGCGATATATCGGCCTAAAAAGGCCAGCCAGTCCAGCTTAAAACTCAAAGAAACCTTTTGATGACAGTTTTTGTTGACGGTAGTGTTTCTTGCTATATGGTCAAAAAGGCCATAGCGCTAAAAGGGTTAAAGAATATCTGCAATATTCTATCAAAAGATAAGTTTTTCTATAAACCATGATGATTCAGGGTTAAGTTGGGGGGAGGAAGGCTGCCCGAGGGTGTGCATGTGTCTGCCCTGGAGTGTGTGCGGGCATGGGTCTGCCCGTGGAGGGGGTTTTGTATGTATACCCCCATCAAAAACCTTAATGAATGCACAAAAAATTCACAATTCAAATATCAAAGAGAAAAAATATTTTCTCTAGCAAAATTTTAAAAGCTTTTTTTTTTATTTATCTACAACATTTTTGGAATTTTTATTTTTTCCATAGTCAAAAAAATTTTCAATGTTGACTTGACAATGTTTTTTATTTGAACATAGAAGACAATATTGGAGTTGGTCTGAATTCATTTTGAATTTCTGTTTCAGACTGTTATCCTCATCTTGGTTGTTCTTTTTAACACAGTGTTTCAGCTGTTGTACCATACAGCCTTCTACACCCTACAGATGGGTGTCGCAAATGGGGGGGTGGGGGGTGTACGAGGGTCCCCCTTCAAGGTGTTGGGGCAGAATGTCCTCATTCCGCTATCTATATCTGGTTGGGAGGCTTTCCCTAGATCATGTTGTTAGTGATGTCTATTTTTGTAACTGTCCTGGTTGGGGTTTGAAATGGTTATTTAAACCCCATGGAGCTGTGGAGAATTTGCTGACTTCATGTATTGCCATCTTGGAATGTCATCTTCAAACCGTATGATTGTAATTTTACTTTTCATTTCTTTTGTTCAAGAAATTCAAGAAATGCAGAGTTTGAAATTCTTGAATTTAATGCCAACATGCAAAATTCTTGAGGAAATGAATATTAAAAATAGTCTCAGTCAGCCAGAGTGATTTTACTTGGTTTCTCTTCATAGGAACAATTAATTTCATAATTAATTTAATTTATTTTTAGGTTTCTTATTCAATTTAAAATATTTTATGATAGAGATTCCTGTTTTAACATATCTTTCCTTACAATTGCTTAAACAATTATTGAATGTCTATTCTGATATTTATTAATAAAGTTGTCAGCATCAACTGCATATGATAGATTGATTGTTTTGTTTAATGGCACATCAACCCTTGGTGGGTCATTTAGTGCCTAATTCAGTAGGGGGAGGCGGGATCCCATGTCCCCATGAGTAGAGACTTGAGGGGGGAGAATCCCTGGCACCGGGATAAAGGATGGGGGGAAGGGGGAGATCCCAAAAGCTTCTCAGGACGAATCCTGAACAAGCTAATGGTGATCACCTCCCAACCAGCTGGCCAAGATATCCTGTGCAACTTCTCCCATGACGATACCCGAGCATGCCACAAGGACCTCTGAAGGACCATGGTTCTCTGAACTTCGAGGCCATGACAGTTTCAAAGAACAGATACTACAATTTGATTTTAGCCAAAAGGCTGCGAAACGATAGAGTACCATATTTTCTGGCATATAAGGCACACCTCAATTTTTGTAGGCATAATCTATAAAAAATATAATAAAACTCTCTCATTTCCCTGAATATAACCCTCCATACTATCAGGTTATTTTAATGCTCTTATCTATTCAAATGTGTATTAACAGTGGCTGGCTGTTTTAAATTAATTACATAGCGCAGCAACATTAGTAAACAACTGATAAAGCGTTTGCCATGCAAGAGAGATTTTAGACAAAAAGTGTGCCTAATATGCTGAGAAATATTGTAATTAATATTTCTTTTATTCCCGAGGGAAATGAAATAGCAAAAGTAAAACAATTATTGAATGTCTATTCTGATATTTATTAATAAAGTTGACAGTGTAACAGTCACTTTCCTATTTGGTAGTAATTTATACGAAAATAAGGAATTGAATACCTGGCTAGTTTAATTACCAAGCTAAAGACTGCATGAATAGAGAGAAATACGTAAATAAATATAGTCCCCTTTTCTCGTGACCTCAGTTCAGGTAGTGGCTTTCTATAAGAAGCCATGATAACAATATATCCAGGCCCACTCCTTAGATCTTATCTAGAATGAAACCCTGGTTCCCTTTGTTCCAATAACTTTCTTTTCTTCATGACATTCCTAGCCCTGATGACGGCGAAAGGCCCTGGTCTTTTTTGGACCACCACATTTCTCTTGGATACTATGACTATGTATAACTCTTGCTGTCATTTGCTTTTTCCTACACTGATTTCTTGTCTTGATTGCAATATATCTAGGTTCAACTATAACCATATATTTCAATTCAACTATAACTGACTCTGTATCAAGACAAACACTGTCTGTTCATAAAAACAAGTGATAGAATAACCAATGTAATATCACCTAATTTTACTTCTAAACTCCTTTTACAATTTACATGGTTAACTTCCAGTATATTTACTCTTAGACAACTCTCTCTTGATTTGTATGATTGCTTTAAATGTTTTTACATGTTTCCTTCTCAATGTTCATAATATGTACCCAATTGTTATATGTACTTTTTATTAAAAGTCATGTTAACTTGTATGTATACACATATCTGCATTTGTTTTTATCATTATTTGTTCTATATTTGATCGGACTATTGTCCCTATTGTGTCCACCACGTGTTTACTTATCCTATTCAAAATTGCCACTAAAATCACCAGGTTTTAAGTGGGCCATTTGAAATAATCAAAATGGTGATTGTGTCTTCTTCAAATCTATCTGTGACATCACAACCCTTCCAGCCAATTGGAGCACTTCTTTCACATCACGTGACATCCACGTGTGGAACATTTTAACTCAAGATCAGCATTTTTTGCCTTTCTCCACATGTTGAATAGCCATCTTGGACTTGGAGAAAAGGCAAGATTGGAGACTGGTTTATAAAAATATGATGATATATTTTTTTATTGCATCATATACATTGTGCTGTGGTGGAGAATGAAGAGTGGGAAACAGATAATGAGAGCCAACAGACTTTTCTTAATGGGTAAATTGGACTTGTGTCTGTCCCAAGCTAGGTGCTCTCTCTCTCTGCATTCTGAGGGTACCTGTGTGGCTTTTATGGGGTTCAAACGCCCATGCTGGTTTTGCAGCCTCCCGCCTGCAGATCAGGGTTCAGTCAATATCCTATTTATGACTTTTGAACACCTGGTATGTCTGTTTCCAGTTCTCAACACCTTGTAGTTTGGGGTTTTGGTCGATATCCTGTTCATGACTTTCAACACCTGTGGGGGTCAAATCTGTGACCCTCGCCCACAGCTGCCTAAATATCTAACATTCCTCACCATCCCATATGGATATTTTTACAGAATCTCTCTCTCTCTATCTCTCTCCACATTAGTCCTTCATGAACACGAAGAAAGAAGGAAAAAAAACAAAAAAAACAAAAAAAACAACAGTCCGCACCTGTGATCAATATGATACAAAAATAAAATCGAGTTCAGAAAAAAAAAGGTCAAACAAAAATCGGGCAAAAAGATCCATGTCTGTTTAGTCCTTTTCAACCACCCCCTTTTTTTCACCCTAAACTTTTAAAAAAAAATCTTTTTTCTTCTACAACTTACGTATATCTGTAAATTTCCTACTACAAAATGCAAGACCTTTCTCAGTGCCCATGCTAAAAAAAAACTCCTAGATTTTCTTCCATGATCAATATCTTTACAGGGCTTTCCTTTTGCCCTAAAATCCAATTTTATTCTTTCCACTTGTTGGGGTCTCCTAGCCTCAATACCAAATAACATCTCATGTCCATAGACAGGTAGTTCATATTAGAATCTACAAAATTCACTCCCCACATTTTTGTGCTCTTTTGGACTTCATTTGCCTAAATTCTATTTCATGCCAGCGAACGACTTTAATTCATAAGTGAGATTGCGCTCCAAGTATTTGACTGAATGCCAGAAATTTTTCAAAAATTCCACTAAAAATATTAGCACATAAAAACAAACTTGCCCATGCCAAAAACAAACACATATCACTCGCTATTTTACCAATTTCATTTATGAATTTATAGTTTAATTTTAAACATCGGTTTCTACAATTTTATTTTAATTCAACTTATCTCTACATAACAACTTTCAATATTCACATATAACTCAGATATGTATATATATTTTTTTTTTAAAAATCACCTTTAATTTAGACACTCACATTTATAAGATTTTTTCCAATACTTCTCAGTTTAGCACATTTCACTACCCATGCCTCTGAAATGCAAACTGCAAAATTCCTACTTAGCGCCCATTTAATTACCTATATCTAGAACCTGGGTGCTTTTTATACGGGGTACTTCGCCCTAAACAAATCTTTCTTTACATTACGGGTTCTGCCTAATATCATAAGGCATCCTGGCCCCGAAACAAATTTTGTCATCATTTTCTCAGGCTCCTTAGCCAAAATAATCCAAAACCAATTACATCTAATTATGTTCAGAAATGGGGAAATTGATTTAAAATCAATTTCCCCATTTCTCCACGCTAGAAAGGGACATCCTAACCCTCACCGAATTTCAATTCTTGCCTTCACAGACCGGTACTTGAATAATCAAAGAGAGAAAAACTCTCCTAGGTTTTAACCTAATACCAGAATAAAACTTATCTGAACCCTTGAATATGTAAATTTGAGTACTAAGGGCAAACTGCATTGCCAATATAGTAATTTTATTTAACTTCATTCATAAAAAGAAATATTCTCTTCCAATACTTCAATACGTGACTTTACTATATAATCATTGTTTACTATCATTGACTTCCAAATTCATAACAATCTTGCATTCCTATGCTCATACACCAAGAGCACATACAGCCTTGAATATACATCTGTTTCACACACACACACACAGATTTACATTTTAACTATATGTGATAAATCAAATTTTTTTCCTTTTTTCAATTGAATTATTCTAAGGACAGAGATTTCTGATCTTTTTTTTTCATATTAAAATCTGTAATCTATATTTTACCCTCTTGTCTTGTTTTTAAGCTGTCCTGTACTTATAATCTAGTAACTTAATTTCATTTGCTTTCTGCTAAGTCTAAAAAAAATATATCATCTCACGTTCTCATATTTATACATCAAATTCAGAATTCACAGAAGCCTGTAGCAGTTTTATACATTCATCAGCATTTTACAGTACAAAATGACAATTATAAGTGTCATAAAAAGACAGTTTGCAAACACAATATTATTGAATAAAAAGGAATTGTACAATTATCCCTAAAAAAACAAAAATAGACTATACCGAAAACTGCAAGGACTCATTGAAAAACATATACATCAACACAGCAGAGGCATTTCTCTCTGCTTCAACATAATGATACAGTGGAAATAACACATCGACATGAAGCCATCTTATGCTTAAACTCTGTGGCTTAAAACCTGCCCGTTTTCTGACTACCTCTGGGACCTGCCTGTTTTCTGAATAATATAGGTGAAGAGACTTCACTCCAAACCATTTTCATTTATTCAGTCCCAAACCGATATCTGCGGATGCCCCTACAAACAACTTTTTTCAGGTGTGGAGCAATTTCTCCAGCTGATAACCACAGCAAAACCCCTAAGGGACACCATTGAGTTCAGTGCTATGATTTTTTTTATCAAATCATGCTCAGCATTCGCTATGCTGAGCCCAAACAAAGGCACCTACAAAAAAAAACACATTTTCCACAAAACAATACACCAATATCTGTAGACTTTGCTTTTTTTCTCTCTTAGGGATCTCTTCCGCTGATAAATAATAAAATGGTAAAATCTCATCACTACAAGGCTAAAATAGTTATCAAAATATGCTGTCTAAAGCGAGAAAGTCTGAAAAATATAAAAGAAAAAGAATGTTCGTTCATCATTTTTCCTTCAACCTTTTTGTTTTCAACATTCCTATAATTAACAAGCTCCCCTTATTAATTTTCAAGAAAGAGTAGAAAAGAGGAGGGAGAGAGACCAGGACTTGTGTCCGCAACTCTGCTGCCCCCCTCCACAGGGGGCATAGTCTGTTGAAATATGAGATAGATGCAACTTACAGAGTTTAAAAGAGAAACACAGTAGCAGCTATATTTTTTGTTTGACAACTCAAAATTCAACAACATTCTGGATGAGAACTTTAACCCACAAAGAGAGTTGACAGTAGATTTTGTAGTAACATGTTTCTTACAGTGCAGATTCCCAGAGCATCGCTATGAGTAAAGCCAAATAAGAATAACATAACAAAAGTACATTAATTAACTAACATGTTGGGCTTAATACATTTTCAACAATACTACAGTTTTACTTAGCAAAAAACAACAAGTGCACGAAATATCAAAAACAAAGAAGACATTTATAATAATTGAAGAAAAAATGTTCATTTTGTTATTTCATTAGAATGTCTGTTGTTTCTCTTCTACCATCATGTTCTGATTCTCGTCCAGTTGTTCTTTCTTTGTGTGAGTTTCATGTATATATCTATTATTATTTTTTTTGTGAGTTTCATGTATATATCTATTTTTTTTTCTTAAAATTGTTTAAGCACTTATGTCTTTCAATTTTTTTTCTTTTCGCTTTTTCAATCTTCTCATTCATTTTTCTTTGTTATATCAATCAACGGGCATAAAACAAAAAGAGTCTTCAAAACATAATTGTCCTTTTTTCCAAAGTGGTGACCGAGTATCTAGTGGTTGACATGTGTATATCATTTGTATATAAATATACCCTGGCATGTGGATCATCTAGTGATTTGTTTTTTCTTTCTTTTCTTTGGGACCCTCACATTATGTGTCCTAAGTATATTTTTTTGAATGTGACTGGATGTCTAGTGGTTGATTCTGTTGGCATCGTAATCGTCTAGTGGAATTATGTTGTATAGTCATCTTGGACTTGGAGAAAAAAAAAGACTGGTTTATAAAAATATGATGATATATTTTTGAATGCATCAGATACATCGTGCCATGGTGGAGAATGAAGAGTGGGAGAGAGATAATGAGAGCTGGCAGACTTTTCTTAACAGGGAAATTGGATTTGTGTCCTTCTCAAGCTAGGTGATCTCTCTCTCTCTCTCTGCTTTCAGAGGACACCTGTGTGGCTTTTATGGGGTTCAAATGCTTACGCTGGTTTTCCAGCCCCCTCACCCCACCTGCAGGTGTTACCGTTATTTTATAGGGATGTGATCTTATTATTATAAATGTTTGTGTCCATGATGACAACACCACTGCCCTTGTCTGAAGATGTAATATGTATTTTTTCAGTGCAGTTATGTATCTTAGTGGTAATGTGTTTACGTTGTTTTCTGTGTTCATGAGAGCTGTTATGATTCCTTGTATGAATCCTTTGTTGAATTCTGTGTCAATGTGTCTGTGATGTTATTCTTTCAGATGCCAGTTGCAAAGTTTAAGGCCTAAGGTAAGGGCCTCATGTTCGATGTGTTGTGTAGGAGATTTTGGTGTCCATGTCTTTCCATTTGCTGGTCGAGCATAGGGATTTGAGTTTGTACTGTAGTTTATTGATTCTAGTGATGTTTTGTCTTAATATGTTGGTTTTTGTGGCGTAGTTTTCCAAGGCTAGTATTCCTGTTTTAGTTCATCCTGGACATATTTTGGAAACATGTGGTTGGTAGTCTTCAGGATGACAAGGAAGTTCTGTTTCTCTATGAGTGGGCTGATAATAATAGTTTTCTGTATTTCTGCTTCATTTGTAGGTTTTCCATGTCGACAGTGTTTGTTGTGTAGATGTAGAAAAATCTGATTAGATGGTAAAGAAAAGATTGAGAAAAACTAATAGTGCATCTTAAAACTTTTATCAAAAAGGCCCTATTGCATTTCATCCATAGAATACAGATGTCTTCAGAGTTAGAAGTGGAAAAGAAAATGATATCAAATTTTAAAACAGAGGCTAGTGATGTCAAAGTCCAGCTGCATCATTTTTGGCTGTTATCATGTTGTTTCATCTAATCTTAAGTGTTTGCTGAGGGTCATGTTACTTTGTGGAATACTGATGTGTGTGCGTAGCTGTGATCAAATTATGGTGTGTGTGCGGGCATGTATATAAGTTTATGAGTGTGAAGGGATGTAGGGGAGGTGAAAAAGTTTGTTAAGGGGTCAGCGGATAATTATGTGTATGATAAAAATTGATGGTTGTTCATCCAGTTGCCATTCATATTGACTCTGATGTTTTAAAATTAATTTAGTCAAAGCGGGCGCTATGTGTAGGGCCCCGAGTTGTGGTATGGTGTTACAGTCCGAAATAAGGGCAGATTCCATGCGCTTGCATTTTGTGGTGTCGTGTTCATACTGGACTAATCAAACCTTTTTCAGGTCCAAATTATGGCCACATTTGTTTTGATGGTTGACTAAGGTGTTTCAAATTCTTTTCCTTTCCTTCTTCTTTAGAACAAATTCTCAAATGATCAATTTTTTAATTATTTCTATAAATACTGATATTTTTACACGTTTTCTCCTGGGGCAAGCCATGCATCCAGCAACATTGAACTACACATGATTATGCTATTTTTCAGTGAATTCCTTGAGTGACACACTTTGCATGAATAATGTTTCTATCCAGAGAAGCTGAATCAAACATCTCACAAGATTATGGCTTCATTCCTGTGTGTGTTTAAGCACGGTTTAAGAATACCACCTCACAGGATTGAAATAAATGAAATTTCTCTTCAAAGTGTATTCGCATATATGTTTTAAAAATTGAATTCCGTGAAAATAATATTCCACACCCATCACATAAACATTGTGTGTTTGCATGTGGGTTTTTGAAACTTAACTCTGTGAAAATGATAAACCACACACGTTACATGATTATGGTTTCTCTCCCGTGTGAGTCCGCATGTGTCTTTTTAAAGTTGATGTCTGTGAAAATGCTGAATTACATACTTCACATGTATATGGTTTCTCTCCAGGGTGTGTTTGCATGTGAGCTTTTAAATCAGTATCCCTTGAAAATGCTGAACTACACAGTTCACACGAATAAGATTTCTCTCCAATGTGTGTCTTCATGTGAATTTTCAAATCACTAACCCTTGAAAATGCTGAACCACACACTTTGCATGAATGCATTTTCGCTCCAGTGTGTGTCCGCAAGTGTCTTTTTAAACTTGAATTCTGGGAAAATGCTGAACCACACAACTCACATGAATATGGTTTTTCTCCAGTGTGTGTGCGGATGTGATTTTTTAAATTTGATATCTGTGAAAATGTTGAAACACACACCTTACATGAATACGGTTTCTCTCCAGTGTGTGTCCGCATATGATTTTTTAAATATGATCTCCATATAAATGCTGAACCACACACGTCACATGAATGCAGTTTCTCCCTAGTGTGTGTGCGCATGTGATTTTTTAAAGTTGATATCAATGAAAATAGTGAACCACACACTTCGCATGAATATGATTTCTCTCCAGTGTGTGACTTCATGTGTATTTTTAAATTTGAAGGCGTTGTAAATGCTGAATCGCACACATGTGAATATGGTTTCTCATCAGAGTGTGTCAACATGTGATTTTTCAAATCTGTATCCCTTGAAAATGCTGAACCACACACTTCACATACAGATGGTTTCTCATCAGTGTGCGTCTGCATATGAATTTTCAAATTTGATATCTGTGTAAATGCTGAACCACACATCTCACATGAATACGGTTTCTCTCCAGTATGTGTCCGCGTGTGTCTTTTTAAATGTGATCTCCGTGAAAATGCTGACCCACACACTTCACATGAATAAGGTTTCACTCCAGTGTGTGTCCGCATGTGTATTTTTAAAGTTGAATTCTGTGAAAATGCTGAACCACACACCTCACATGAATATGGTTTCTCTCCAGTGTGTGTGCGCATGTGATTTTTTAAAGTTGATATCTGTGAAAATGCTGAACCACACACCTCACATGAATATGGTTTCTCTCCTGTGTGTGTCCGCATGTGATTTTTTAAATATGTTCTCAATATAAATGCTGAACCACACACCTCACACGAATATGGTTTCGCACCAGTGTGTGTCCGCATGTGAGTTTTCAAATTTGATATCTGTGTAAATGCTGAACCACACACCTCACATGTATACGGTTTCTCTCCAGTGTGTGTCCGCATGTGTCTTTTTAAATGTGATCTCAGTGAACATGCTGACCCGCACACTTCACATGAATAAGGTTTCTCTCCAGTGTGTGTCCGCATGTGTATTTTTAAAGTTGAATTCTGTGAAAATGCTGAACCACACACCACACATGAATATGGTTTCTCACCAGTGTGTGTGCGCATGTGATTTTTTAAAGTTGAATTCTGTGAAAATGCTGAACCACACACCTCACATGAATATGGTTTATGTCCAGTGTGTGTCTGCATGTGATTTTTTAAATATGATCTCAATATAAATGCTGAACCACACATCTCACATGAATATGGTTTCTCTTCAGTGTGTGTTTGCATGTGAGTTTTTAAAAATGCTAAACCACACAATTCAAATATGGTTTTTCCCCAGTGTGTGTTTGGATAGGATGTGAAAATTCCAATCAGCTCCCTTCACATGAAGAGGGATTCTCATTAATGTTTGTTTGCATGTCTATCTTTTATGTGAACTCCTGCAATGAACACATTGACACCCTGCACATCAATATAGCTTATTTTTTAGTGTCTTTTTAGTACTGGCACTCGAAAACACAAAGAATCACATTTCATGAAAATCTGTGCTTTTTTGCTGTTCGTTTTGTCAGCTTTTCATTTTATTAACTGCAAATTCACTCACACAGTTATATTATCTGTCTTGATTATGTATGATCATAGTTTCTCTATACAATATTTTATATGATCATCAGAGGTTCATTACCTTTCCACTACAGTTGAAATCTCTGAAAGAAAAGAGGTATTATTAAAAATCATACGCTTATTCTTTACTTGTTGGGGATTTGGAAAATCTGTCACAATGTAATAAGTAGATGGGGTGTGGAATAAGCCAGGGTCAATAGGAAACAATGGCCACCGACACAATTTAGTAGGATCTGAAGAAAAGAAAGTTGTTTGGGAAAGATTTTTAGTAGGGATGTCAGAGCCAAATCACAGATGGTCAAGTGGAGACCATTGGTCCAGTTGATGTGGAATGACCCATATATAAAGGATTTCTATTGTATAAAGTAATGAGTTTCCTTTTAAATAATACATAATTTCTAAGAGGACAGAATAAGGAATACATAAAAAGGGAAAGATTTTACAATCATTTCATTGAAGGAAATCTTGTAGAGCATAAAAATGTGAAAATGTACAGAAGTATATTTCATTTTAAACAGTTATGTTATTACAACCAAACAATCGGTGACATGATATTTACAAGACTGTAAATACAAAAATATGAAAATGATGGTTAACTGAGGACATGAAAATAGGCAATTTTGAAGATCAAGCACACTTCAAAACTTTATTCTGACACTCCAATAACAGTAATAAATATGGTTACTGCATAGACATTGCCTAATATCTCATAATTGAGAGGCAATAACTCTGAGTGCTTTATCTAGCATACTATTTGAGTTAGAAGCTCTCAAAAGGGGCATTGTTACTTATAAGTTTAGTAAAGCGCTATAGCTTCAAACCTATTAGAGATAGAGACCTAATCTTTGGGATAGGAGCACTTGTGATCTTTTCAGTGGAATCTGAGAGGGTGACTTGGGAAATTCTTCTAAACCTGGGTGATTTGATATGGAATGACTCAGTAGGAAATCAAGTAAAGATACCAGTATTAAATTGTTTGGTAAAGATCCGTTAACCAAGTCGGAAAAAAATAGAAATAATTTTTTGTCCTTTTAATCCATTAGACCCTAACAATCTTCCTAGAAGTTGTTAGAAAAAATGTTTAAGGTTTACCAATTGGGTTTATTAAAATCTTTCACTAGTGCTTCTATTCCATCCCCCTGCAAATAGCATTCACACAACACAAAACACTAAAAGTGAGGATATAATGCTCCCTTGCTTCAGGGTTGCCAGAAACAAATTGCATGAAATAACAGGAAGGTTTTTAAAAAGAAGCAGATTTTGCTAGAATTTAGCCCAAAATAAAATATATGTTAACTAGGTTTCTATAAGTACTATTTTCTATTAATTTACAAATTATATACAATGTGATTTTACTTACTTTGTAGAGGTATTGATCTGATACATGGAGTTTATTTGAATCCGTATATACTATTCTGATCACCCAATGTTTGCTGATTGTGTGATGCCTTTAGGCCTGCATATATCATCTTTGGTGTTTCAGTTAAAAAAATTAATTGTAATGATTTGTGGCTAAAACGAATTGTAGAAAACTCACGTTGATCACAGTTCACATGTGTATTATCATTTCTTTTTGCCAGTGTTTCAGTTCAACGCTCATTTATTTAGCACAAATTTATCAGATATATCATTATTCCATTCATAATTTTAGGTAATTTCCTATTTTACGTACATAAAATAGTTCTCCTAGAAACATGTTTTTCCTTTCAATTATAGGTGCTTTCAATACATTAGACTTTTGAACCAGCCAGGAATTTGTTAGTTTTAGAAAAAAAGATTTTCATGGTTGATGTGTGTGTGATGGGGTTCTATTTAGAATGTAACTATAACGTAAAACTGGGAACTTACTTCCCACAATTTTTATGAAAGTACAGACAGAAGTCTGCCCCCCCTAGTTAAGCAAGTAAATATCCCCCCCCCAAACTATTCAAGGGGAGGATGTTAAAGTGATCCAAAGTATAATGAAAAATACATTTGTTTACACCAGGTGTCTGTTATCTGTCAACACAGGTCAAAGGAAACAGTGGGTGGTGTAAACCTTTTTTTAACTGTAAGATGATGAATAAATGTACGAGTTTTGCATGTGACAGCTGATGACGTTTCTCCCTTCAATAGTATGGCTTATCAAAAATAACAAAATCCTTTTTGCAGAGGGTTTATTTACATTCAGTCAGGCCTTCCACGGGAAGTAGCTCAAAAACGATTTATTGCGCGGGTTTTCAAGTAGTAATGTTACAATTTACATTTAGATTGGAGTCAGTATATTTTTACTGACTCCGACTCCAGTAACCCATAATTCCTCTGACTCCGACTCCACAGCCCTGTTTACAATACTTGATTTAATAAAAAAATAAAATCGTTTTTTTACTAAAACTCAAACAGTCATTACCATGCCAGCTCAGTATGAAAGTTAAAAAAATGTTAGCTTCTTTAGTGGTGATCGGTCAAATCAGTCCTTATGATGCAATCCATTTTTGATGGTTAAGTCATCCAACTTTGAAAAAAATTTTCATAGGTTTTAGAAGGGTGTCCAATTTATAATATAACAATAATGATAAATTGATTACTGACTTTCGGACATCAATTTAAGACACTAACCTATTTTTATAGTTGGTGAAGATTATGAGGATTGGCCAATATCTGTATGTTACTTTGAGCTGAGTACCAGAGGTGATGCATATTGTCTGAAACAGACTAAGTTTGAAGAGTGTTTGCAGGATTTTGTCCACAACCGACCATAATGCCAATTGGAATATTTTATGCTTTCATTTGAGGACTTTTAATTCAGATAAGACTTCACGAACTTAAAGGATTCCAGACTTTGTTTTTTTTATTCTTATAGTTTCATGAAGACTGTTGTTAGTAGAGTTTAATTTTTAAAATCGTTGAAATTAGTGATAAACAATGCAAGTGGGTGAACTTGGTTGAACTAATTGTGCTTATAAACAGTTTAATTAGTTTAATCAAGTTTAATTATATTTGGTAATTTCACCAATTTTAAAATGTTGTACCACCAAAAGACTTTTTAGTTTGATTTTTCTTTGAAAACAAAAGGAATTTTCTTGTTCGTTTTTACTTCCCATGGGCCTACCACACCCCTACTATAAATTTTTCCCGACTTTGTTTTTATCAAATCCTACTAAATTGTGGCGGTGATCATAGTTTCCTATCCCACCAGCTTATTCCATATATCCCCATTTCGTCAGCTGCTGAAACTGGACACCACCTTCACCTGGAGGGATGAGCTAAATCAATTGTTCGAAGAATCGAAGTCGGTAACAGCAAAATTGAGGAAGGCATCAGAATCTATGACAAAACCAAACCTGCCTTGCAACTGATTGGTCCTGATTGTTGTCGTATAGGATGGCAAACCACTCTTGTTGGGAGCTGCTTTACACACACAAATGAATCATGCTATGTACCAATTGAAGGAGAAGCACTGGCAGTGGTAGATGGCATTCACAAGGCCAAATTCTTTGTCTTGGACTGAGACAAACTCGTCATTGTAGTAGATTTTAAGATCTTCAGCGACTGCTCTCTCAATGAACTTGACAATCCCAGACTTTGTAACCTCAGGGAGAAGACACTTCAATACAGATTCCAAATAATGCACATTCTGGGTGCAAAACACAAGGTTGCCGATGCAATGTTATGCAACCCAACGGGCACCACACACCCTGAAACACTGCCCCTGCCTGACGACGTGGTCTACACGACTGATTCAACAACCACCATCAACTGCCCTATCCTTGTCTGCATCTGCTGTACGGAACTCGAACAAACATCCCATATTAACAAGCTAAGATTGGCAACCGTTGTGGTACTAGAGTCACTATGGGCTGTCACATGGGATAGAGTTAAACTGGCCACAACCAGCGACACTGAGATGTTTGAGCTTCTTAACACCATTGAAGCGGGCCTCCCAGATACCCGAGACAAACTACCCCCATGATGGTGTCATTATTTACAAAGACCATGTCATTATCCTGCCATCTCTATGCAAAGACGTTCTAATGGTTCTCCATTCTGCACACCAAGGGGTCACATTAATGAGATGCTGAGAGTAGTATCTTTTGGCCAGGCATCAGATGGGACATCACTGCCTTAAGAAAGAACTGCAATTGCAATGCAATGGCCAGTTAGACACTGACACACTCCAACATGCCATTTTAGAGTATCACAACACATTAGACCCTGAAACAAAGCAGTTCACCACCATGTGCATCTTCGGTAGGCCCATTAAGGACTTACTTGGCCAATACGAACCCTATGCCACCTGGAGAGACATTCTCGCTGCCAGAGAAGAAGCCCTTAGAAACAGACATATGAGGACTGCTGAACGATGGACTGACCACATACAGTGACTATCACCTCTGGTCGTAAGAGACCACGCCCGCATCCAAAACCAGACTAGTCCTCACCCAACAAAATGGGTCAAGACGAGCACAATAATTGAAGTCTGCCAGTTTGACCAATATGCGGTTCATGTTGACGTGCCAGACAAGTCACTCTCCGCAACCGAAAGTTCTTGACAAAGTACCTTGCAATACAGACACCAATCCCACAATATTGCATTGCCGATGACCTCAAATTTCTGCCACAACCATCTTCCAAGTCAACAGCAAGCTTGCATCTGCAACCGCCACCCCTGCCACCACCAGCATCACTGCCCGCATCAGATCTACCACATACACCTACTCCACAGAATAGCTCCAAAAGGCATCAGAACCACCAAGACTCAAACTGACCAACGAGCCTACCAGCAGGAGCCTGACAGCTCACATGCTCGTTCAAGACCCCCATTGTTGGCACTGAGACGCTTAATGCATTTTAACCAAAAGGGACTTAAAGAATAACATCAGCTTCGATACCCAATGAAGACTTGAGGGGGGGGATAGGCAATATTACTAACACTAACCTATGTATTCCTATTAGCTAACCTGTGCTCACCTTGTATTTGTTTCAGCTGTGTTCATTGTGAGATGAAAATGTCATCTGAATAAATGGTATGGAAACCTATTTAAATACTGTACGAAATAACTTGAAAAGACCTCTATATTTGCTGATTGCATTACATATTAACAAAAAAAATCCAATTTTTAAAAAAAATCATATATATAAATCAAATATATATCATATAAGGATGCATCCAGGATTTTGAGCAAAGTGGTGTCCAAAAGGGAAAATAAATTTTTACAAATTATCTGTATAATAGTCTGATTTTGCTGATCCCTACATTTGCTCCGCTTTTTGCATGTCAACTTCTGTTTTGGCATCAAAAAAATCATAGCAATGTTTTACCAAAAAAGCGTATTGCATTCAACTCCTCGGTGGTAATAAGCCTTTCTGCAATTCGATAGTAATGAATAGCAGCCTGAGGAATAAACAAACAAAAAGCGAACAGATGTGGGGATTGACAAAATGGACAAATGCAATGAGTGGTCTACAGATAATGAAGAAATACACAAATTTCAAACATCAAAAACAAGAAAGTAATATTACGATCCGGCATTTTTCAAAGTAATTTACCATAGAACCAATAAATAACAAATTTATAATGAAAAACAAAATAATATAATTTTGTTTTTAAAGGTTAATTTATGATTACTTGGGATTACTTGGGTTTTTTTATTCATAAAATTTCTTAATCTAGATATTTTATGTAAAGAATTTTAATTGTGTTTTGCCCGAGCAAAAGGGGAGTCCGAACCCACTGAACAGGAATATCCTGTATAGGAATGTCATGTGTTAATAATCCTTACTATTTATTAAATAACATGTCAGGCCTAACCAAGGAGCAGAGAAATACAAGAATTTTAAAACACAGTAAAATTTCCATCCCTAGGTATAATCTAAAAATTTCACATAATCAGAGGCGATTCTACAGCACCCCCTCCCGAATTTTTCCCGGCCACTATGTTAGCCCCGCCCACTTTCATACGCTTTAATGTAGGGTGTAGCTGATATATGATTGATTATCTCAGATTTTCGAGAAAAAAAACTATGCCATAAAAATGATTTCGCTTATTTTTTGGTAAAAATCGAAGAAATATACCATGTTAACTCTGTTTTTGTTTTGAGAATAACCTCCCTTGTCGTCTGACAGCTTGGGGTTGCGAAAGTGAATTAGCACCCAACTATATGAAAATTGTTTGACTTAGTATTTCATTCAATTTAGTAAAGTATTATACTTATATTTAAAAAAATCATTCATATCAGTTGTGTATATCAACGCGGTGAAGTATAAAAATGAAGATTTCGAGTTTTGTCCCCCACACTTTCTAAGAACTAGAAACGCCACTGTACATAATCCAGCAAGAAGAAAAAAAAGATTCCGTACTGTCTTCTCTTTAAAATAATACAACATTTGGGTCTATTTAGTTAGTTAGCGGCCAAATGAACCTGGTTTATGTTAACCAGGCATAAAAAGGCCAGTCGGACCAGCTTAAAAACCGAATAAACCTTTGGTGACAGCTTTGGTTGACGGTAGTGTTTTTGGCTATAAGGACAAAAAAGCCATAGCGCTAAAAAGTGTTAAAGAATATCTGGGATATTCTATCAAAAGATAATATTTTCCATAAACTACGATGATTAATTTGAAAAAGAAATGATTAAATTCTGCCAAATCGTTAATTTTTAATAATGTTTTTACGTGAAGCGAGGGGATCTGAACACTTGACCTCGAAAACGTACTTGGAAAATAAAAAAAAACGTAAAGATGCAACTTAAAAATGTGTAATACGATTCTTTAAACTCGTGGTCGATTATTTTTTTTTGCCGTTTTCATGTCCATATGTGAATCAGACCATCGTTGTTTTCAACAAATCTTTAAAACCAATTCATTTATTTAGCAAAAAATTAACAATACAAGTTTTGATGCGCTTATTTGAAAACAGAAAAGATGAATGAAAATATCTTAAAATCATCGGCAGTTTTCACAAAGGAATCGCCTAATTCCAGATCAATTTTTAGATTAAGGATAAAATATTATTAAATATTGAAAAATTAATCGTTATTGTTTATGAGAATTAATTGTCATTTTTTTGTTTATTTTAAAGACTTTTTGTCTCTTTCTGCAAAAAATCTTTTTTATTTATAAACAAAGAAAATAAGAGAACGTTATACTTACTTCTTTCTGTTTTCTTTCGTCTGATTTCTCTTCCTTCGGGCAATGCAACATTAGAGAAAAACGGAGAAACAGTAAATTTTACATAAACTAAAAATGACTGGGTTAAATTTTCTTTTAAAAAAAGCTTTTGTCTGCAACCAGAAAATGACTTGTAAAGACGGAAAATCAAGGGAGATAATTAATGAAAACACGAATGCAGAAATAATGAAAAGAATTTTAATAGATTTCTTTTAATGAGTGGTACTAGTCATCTGGGTCGAATGACAATAACCCCACCGGACAATAACCCCGCGGACAATACACTACCGGACAATAACCCCACGTAGTAGACAATAAAACCGAATTTGTTTTGGCCCATCACCTTAACAAACGATATTATAATGCATCTATTCCCCATTGTTTTTCTTCCATGGATTATCTTATTTCTTTCGTGAATTATATTATTTATTTTATTTTATAAGGTTTTATTCTGGATTTGTTTAAAGTTTTGGCCCATCACGAATTTAGCAAGGGAAGAAATGTGCCCATAAAAACATAATTTAATTAATGAATATTTGTGTTTTTTCACACAGATTTTATATGGTAGACTTTTGGCAGAACTTATAATTTAATTAATGTATATTTGTGTGTTTTACACAAACATTTTATAAGGTTTTATTCTTGGCCCAGCTTAGCTAAGGTGGTCCCGATTGGATTTCTGAGTGTGAAATAAAAATAAACAATATTATAATGTATCTATACCCCACTGTTTTTCTTTCATGAATTCTCTTATTTCTTTCATGAATTTTCTTATTTCTTTTATTATCAAGACATAATTAATTAATGAAAACATAATTTAATGAATATTTGTGTTTTTACACACACACATACACGCATATACACTCACACACAAATCCACGCATACACACACATACCCACGCATTCAGGTACACACACATAAACATGTACCTACATACACTTATTCATACATATATGCACATGTACATACATGCTCATATAAGCACACATGGTATCCTGCCTACTTTTCTAGGATCCGTACACACATACATGCACATATATATAGATACACATGCACGCACACACGCATACATGTACATATACACACAGAGTGATGATAATAATCATCACACAATCTCCAGAATCTTTGTCCATTTTGTTGTCGAAATAATTTCAGACTTATTTTATTTGAAATTGCTAAGTGTATGTATGTATGTATGTGTACATGTGTGTGTACCTGTATGCGTGGATATGTGTGTGTGAGTGTATATATATTATGTTTTCATTAATTAATTATGTTTTGATAATAAAAGAAATAAGAAAATTCATGAAAGGAAAACAGTGAGGTATAGATACATTATAATATTGTTTGTTAAATTGTTTATTTTTATTTCACACTCAGAAATCCAATCGGGACCACCTTGGCTAAGTTGTGCCAAGAATAAAACCTGATAAAAGTTGTGCCAAAACCTTATAAAAATGTTTGTGTAAAACACAAATATACATTAATTAAATTATAAGTTTTGCCAAAAGTCTACCTTAAAAATTTGTGTGAAAAAACACAAATATTCATTAATTAAATTATGTTTTTATTAATTAAATTATGTATTGATGGGCACTTTTCTTCCCTTAATAAATTTGTGATGGGCCAAAACTTTAAACAACTCCAGAAAAAAACCTTATAAAATAAAAGAAATAAGATAATTCATGAAAGAAATAAGGGAATTCATGATAGAAAAACAATGGAGAATAGATGCATTATAATATCGTTTGTTAAGGTGATGGGCCAAAACAAATTTGGTTTTATTTTCTACTATGTGGGGTTATTGTCCGTTGGGCATATTGTCTGTATCCCTAGTCATCCAGAAGGCAGGATGCATTGCCCTTGAGCAGGGGTTAGCAAGGTCATCCAACATTTGTGACTAGGGTTGCCACCCATCCTGTATAATAGGGGTTTGTACCGGATAGAAAAATAAAATGCGCTGTCTCTTACTTAATCAATACAGGACGCAATTTGTCCTGTATTTCATTACACACTAGACTTTAATGCACACACTATGTCTTCACATGATTGGAATGACATGAGAAATTGGACCAAATCTGCTTCCCTTTCCTTTTAGCTAGCTGATGCTGAAATTTAACTGTCTTAGCCTAAAAGTAAGACAGTGGTTCCCAAACTTTTTCACTCCACAGCGGCCTTGGTGTATACAGATTTTTTCACGTGGCCTTAAGTCAGAAAATACTGAACAACTTCATTTGTCTTCCTGTTTGGTTAGTTAGTAAAAAAACAAAACAAAAATAAGAAAAGTTTCGATTAAGCAAATGTGAGTGAAAAAATAGTTTTATTTATTTATTTTATTTACAATATGAGTGTCCAGTTTAGTCGATATTTACTTTGTAAATTGAACATTGGGTGTCATTAAGACATACACAAGGTAAGATTCTAGTTTTACATTATACATACATTGTAAATCGATCACCAACTTTAGAGCCAATTCACTCGTTTCCACTATAAAAATTTACTTTTTCTCAAAAACGAAGGTCAGATGCAGTCAAACCAGTCCAAATTACAAGAAAAGTATTTTTTCATAATTTTTTTACTTACGTTTGCTTAACCAAAATTTAACCAAAATAACAAATCCTGGAATTTAAA
>VCCN01006885.1:7162486-7174813 GCA_006491835.1 Architeuthis dux
ACCCTGTACTATTGTCACCTGCTCCCTATTCCCACTCCCAACTTCCTCTTTCCACTGTTTACTTCCGCCCAGCCTCGCTTTGGGTACGACCCCTTTTTGTACAAAGACACGTTCGTTGTAGATGTGAAACAAACGCATAAAATAACTATTGTGAGTAAGTACATATTTCATGGTGGCACCAGTGTATTACTATCTCGCACACACGGTAGACTGAAAATTCAGCGACATCATGCGTATTTGCCTCCGATCTCAACATATCATGTGGATTACATAGTGCTGAGCCAAACACAAAAAGAAAAACTAAACTGTCATGGCACACAACTTCGGCAAAGTCAAAATGAACAGGCACAATCCGAACAAAGCCAAGGCATTGGGACTATTCCGACAACAGTGCAAAATGATATTCCGACGAAGGAAAATCACGGATCCACAGGACCAGGTGGACAAGATCCTACTATGCACGGGAGAAAATGGGATACTAAAATTTAATAGTTGGGGTCTTTCTGCCGAGGATAAAGACCAGCCGGACATTGTGTGGTCGAAATTTGCAGAGTACAGAAAGTCGAACTAAAACTTCAGGGTAACTCGTTTAGCACTGAGGAACATTAAGCAGAAAATGGACGCTAATGCTAACGAACCTGAGACAGTAGATGAGTTCATCTCCAGACTCCGCCTACAGGCAGCACCGCGTGACTTCCGAAAAATAATATAGGGAGACAAAATAAACTGTGAGCTGGATGAGAGATTCATAGAGCAGACCATCGCCGGAACAACATAACCCAGAAGTACAAAGAGAGTTACTGGCAGAAGATAAGAAAATGACGCTGGAAAAAGCTGTACAGATAGTGAAAAACCATGTGGCCTCAGTAAATCATATGAAACAGTGCTCAGCCTGCTGCTACAGTAGATGCCATACAGAACAGCCAAAGAAAAAACTGGTACTGTACAAAATGTGCAGGAAACCACAGACCCACAGACAAATGCCCAGCCTACGACATTGAATGCCAAAACTGTGAAAAATGAAACCACTGGGCTAGTGTGTGCAGATGGAAGAAAAAATATGACATGACAAAACACAGTACCTCCTCACAGGAATGACCGCAGCAAAAGCACCGTCAGGGGAGATACAACAAACAGATACATACGATAGATAACGACAGCGACACAGTTGAAGGGGACTTTGACGAGCTCGAATTCCACACAGTGAGCCGTTCAGATAGCCGTACCGAAGTCACCGCAAAAATAAACATCCTTGTAGGGAACAACAACCAGCAAAACTACTGATAAAAGTGGACACTGGAGCAGAAGGAAATATTCTACCACTTAGAATATACAAAGAGATGTTCCCAAATCCACCAGCAGACCTGCTAGGGAAGTCCAGCACCATACTGACTGCATACAATGGGACTGTCATCCCATAAATTGGCACACTCCAGCTCAAATGCAGGTATAGCCAAGGCATATGATCCGCGGAGAAATTCTTCATCGCAGATACAAGTGAACCAGCCATACTGGGTCTACCAAGCTGCCGCAACCTCGAAATGGTACCACTGCATTGTGAGGTAAGAGAGTCTCATCATTGTTTTTTATAGTAGTGGTTACTATAAAAAACAATGATGAGCAGATACAAGCTTACCCGCAGCAGTTTGATCGCATTGGTCACTTCCCAGGCACATACCATATCATCCTTGACCCTACTATACCGCCAGTCATACATGCCTCACGAAAGTGCCCGATTCACCTCAAAGACGAGGTGAAGAGTGAAATGGACAAGATGGCAAAAGAGGGCATCATAAAAATGGCGGAGGAGCCAACTGACTGGGTCAGCAGCCTGACATACAGTAGAAAAAGCAATGGACAACTGAGGATATGCCTTGACCGAAGGGACCTAAACAAAGCAATCAGAAGATGCCACCACAAAGTTCCCACCCTCAAAGAAATAACACACAAGCTAGCGGGAGCACAATATTTCAGCAAACGGATACTGGTCAGTGGAATTAGACAAAGAGAGCCAGCTCCTAACATGCTTCAACAGCCCATTTGGCAGGCACTGCTTTACGAGGATGCCATTTGGATTGGTAATGAGCCAGGATGTGTTCCAGCAAAAGATGGACCAAATATTAGAGATGTGCCCTGGAACCATTGGTATCTCTGATGATGTTATCGTGTTTGCAAAACAAACACGACAAACACCTGCACAACCTGATGGAAGTCGCCAAAGAAAATGGACTTGTGTTTAACAGCACAAAATGCAACATCAAAAGCAAATCCATCAACCTCTTTGGAGGTATATAGGATGAAAATGGGGTACACCCAGATCCCCCAAAAGTGGAGGATGTCAAAGCTCTTCAGTCTCCCACCAACGAAGCAGAGCTGCAACACATACTGGGAATGGGAACATACATGGGACCATTCATACCATGGCTGTCCGAGCATACTGCCAACCTCTGCAACATCCTAAAGAAGGACAGCATATTCATCTGGACGAACAGCCATGAGAAGGCCCTCCAGCAAATCAAGGCTCTCATCAGTAAGGAGATAATGCTGACATACTTTGACCCGGCAAAGCCTATAGTCATTCAGGTCGATGCTTCTGGCAGAGGTCTGGGAGCAGCACTCCTACAAGACGGCAAACCAATTGCATTCGCATCAAAGTCACTCACGCCAGTTGAACAGAGGTATGCAAATATTGAACACGAGATGCTGGCAGTAGTGTGCGGGTGTCAGAAATTCTACACTTACATATATGGGAAACCATTCAAGATAGAAACTGACCATAAACCCCTGGAAATGATCAGCCAGAAAAATCTGCCAGCAGCACAACCACGGCTCTCAACGGATGTTGATGGAAATACAAGGATACAATCTCACCATCACATACCGCCCTGAGAAAGAGATCCTACTGGCAGATAGCTTATCAAGACTACCAAACAAAGCCAAGTGCGACCCAGTAAACCTGGACATAAGATTTCAGTTTGTGCAGATCAACAAAAACAAACTCACAGAGCTGAAAGAAGAATCCAGAAATGACCCTGAGATATTCCCCGTTTCACTCGGTTTTTGCCTGCCGTAACTCAAGCAGGTCATTTCCTCGGGCGAGTCCATTTCCACTTCGTTGCCATAAATTTAGAACTTATACACTTTAAAAAATTGAGGTGGAAAATGCATCTAAAGTTTTAGAAAAAAAGACAAATTTCTGTAGATTTATCTTGACCATCACAAAAGATTATCAGTGAAAGGCGGGGATTGGAACCTGTGGCTTGATCTGTTCAGCTATCAGGAGAGGACTGTTAGGCGATGGGGATACCAACTACCATTGACCATAGAAGGAAAATTCTTTATTGATGACACTAATTGGCATAATTATTGTAACCAAACCTCATAAATTTCCATATAAAATGAGATATTCCATTTGAAAATTCATTTTAATTTGCACAAATTGACCTTTTTGTGAATTTAGTGTAACACTTTAGTGCATTAAAATCCTTGTAGCGCAAGTTGCTATTTGTTCTCCATCATGAAATTCTGTACATATCATGTCAAAGGCCAGACAAATTATTTGTCAAATTTAGAAAAAGATTGGTTGATAGCTCAAATGAACTACATACGGTCAAAGGTCAAATTCAACTTTTTTATTTGACCTCTGAGGTAAAAATGCATAGAATAACAGTTTTAGATCTCCTTTAGTACTTTAAAATATTATATAGATGAGCTTTCAATGTTCAGTTCAGAGGGCTGTATCTCCAGAACTCTTTGAGCTGGGGATGGGAGACAGGTGCCATTCACTTTGCTCATAAAGATCTATATTTTTGACAATCTTGAACAGAATCTATGATGGTCATGGTTTGATTCCTTGGTGATTACCCATATGGTGTCGTTGTGGAATACTAATGTGTGTATAGGTTTGTGTGTGTGTTGAACTGTGGTCAAGTTATGGTAGGTGGGATTGTATAAATGGGTATATAGGTTTCTGAGTCTGAAGGGGAGTGGAATAGTTTACGGGGTCAGTGGATAACTGTGTATGAGCAAAGTGAAGGTTATTCATCCGTTTTCGTATGTATGGTCACCATTCATATTGACTGTGATTCATGTTGTTTTAAAATTAATTTAGTCAAAGCAGGTGCTATGTGGAGGGGCCCAAGGCATTGTGGTATTGTGTTACACTCCGAAATAAGGGCAGAATATGGCCATATTTGTTTTGATTGGTGGCTAAGGCAACATATCATCTAGGATTAAGGCTCTCCAATGCTCATATAGCCTTTTTTTGTAAGTGCATGGCAGTTTTTATAGGGAATTACGTAAATGCCTACTTTGGAGGGGGGGGGGTCTTATCAAATCCCTAACTGATAGGCAATCCCATGGGTAAGCTAAATTTTTGCTTATAGTATTTCTGGTTGAAATTGAAGAAACATTGGTTAGTGATGAGTGTACAGATTTTTATGATCTTGTCTATGGGTAGAGCTAGTTTTGTTTTGTATTTTTTAGGTGGTTTCTAAAGAGTGAAATGATATCTAAGCTGGCCATCAGTTTGTCACTAAGGTCTATGTTTTGTTTATTTTGTGTACGAGGTCTCCTGAATTTTTAAGGTGTGTGAGGCTGATTGTGCCTAGTAGTGGAGCTAAATTTTTTGCTACTGCATTAGTCATCTTATCAGGGCAACTGTCTAATCCTGATATGATGGGTCCTGAGGGGATGTAGAGATAATGAATTTTTGTTTGGTAATCCATAAAGCTTGGGTAATATTCCATGAGTTTAGACAATGTTTTGTTTTAATCTTTTAGTATTTTCCTGGGGGATTTGTTGAATTTATCAATGAATACCTTATAGGTGTTATCATCATTTAATAGGGATGTGATCTTGTTGTTATAGATGTTTGTGTCCATGATGACAACACCACTGCCCTTGTCTGAAGATGTAATATGTATTTTTCAGTGCAGTTATGTATCTTAGTGGTAATGTGTTTACGTTGTTTTCTGTGTTCATGGGAGCTGTTATGATTCCTTGTATGAATCCTTTGTTAAATTCTGTGTCAATGTGTCTGTAATTCCTGGTTATTGTGTCTGTTATGTTATTCTTTCTGATGACGGTTGCAATTTTAGACCTAAGCTAAGGGCCTCATGTTCTGTGGTTGTGAGCAAGATTCTGGTGTCCGATGTCTTTCCATTTGCTGGTCGAGCATTGGGATTTGAGTTTCTGCTGTAGTTTGTTGATTTCTACATTGTTGATTCTAGTGATGTTTTGTCTTAATATGTTGGCTTTTGTGGCATAGTTTTCGTCATATGTTACTAGCTTTTTCCAAGGCTAGTATTCCTGCTTTAGTTCATCGGCCAAGGTTTTTAGGCAATCAAGGACATATTTTTTAAAGTCTTCAGGATTCTATATGTACTTTTAGGGATGATGTTTTCCTCAATGTAGTTGATGAAGTTATTTCAGTTTCTCTATGAGTGGGCTGATAATAGTAGTTTTCTACATTTCTGCTTCACTTGTAGGTTTTCCATGTCGACAGTGTGTTTCAACAAACACATGCAGATGTAGAAAAATCCAACAAGATGGTAATAATGATTGACAATATGGAAAAGAAAAGATTGACAAAAACTAGTAGTGCATCTCAAAACTTTTATCAAAAAAGACCCTAATGTATTTTTTCCTCGATGTAGTTGATAAGGAAGTTTTTTCAGTTTCCGTATGGGTGGGCTGATGATAATGGTTTTCTGTATTTCCGCTTCGACAGTGTTGTGTAGATGTAGAAAAATCCAACAAGATGGTAATGATTGAGAAAAACTAGTAGTGCATCTCAAAACTTTTATCAAAAAAGACTGTAATGCATTTCATCCATAGAATACAAACTTCTTCAGAGTTAGAATTGGAAAAGAAAATGATACTACACTTTAAAAAAAGAGGCTAGTGACATCCATGTGGAACTCAGATGTCAATGTCCAGCCTCATAGTAGGGGGAAAAGGGGAGCGGTTCATTTGTGGCTGTTATCATCTTATGCATTTCATCTGTAGAATACAGACTTCATCAGAGTTAGAAGTGAAAAAGAATTATACTACCCTACAAAACCAAGGCTAGTGATTTCAAAATCCAGCCTCACAATAGGGGGAAAGGAGAGGAGGTAATTTTTGGCTGTTATCATGTTCTTTCATCTATTCAATGTGTATGTCTAATCTTAAGTGTTATCTAAGGGTCATGTGACTTTGTGGATATTCAGTATGTGTGTATGTTTGTATGCAGTGTGTGGTTGTGGAATACTGATGTGTGTGTGTAGCTGTGTTCAAATTATTGTGTGTGTGGGCATATATATAAGTTTATGAGTGTGAAGGGGCGTAGGGGAGGTGGAAAAGTTTGTTGGGGGTCAGCGGATAACTGTGTGCATGATAAAAAGTGATGGTTGTTCCGATTTTGTATGTATGGTCACCATTCATATTGACTCTGATGTTTTAAAATTAATTTAGTCAAAGCGGGTGCTATGTGGAGGTTCTCGGGGCATTGTGGTATGGTGTTAAACTCCGAAATAAGAGCAGAATCTATGCGCTTGCTTTTTGTGGCATCATGTTTGTTCTTGACTAATCAAGTCTTTTTCAGGTCTAAATTATGGCCACATTTGGATGGTTAAGGTGGTTTCAAATTCTTTTCCTTTCCTTCTCTAGAGCAAATTCTCAAATGAACAATTTTTTTATTATTTCTATAAATACTGAAATTTTACACTCTTTCATGACATTTTACACATTTCTCTCCAGTGTGTGTTTGTATGTGGGTTATTTAAACTGAACACTGTGAAAATGATAAAACACACTCTTTACATAATTATGGTTTTTCTCCAGTGTGTGTCCGCATATGTCTTTTTAAATGTGATATCCGTGTATATGCTGAATCACACACCTCACATGAATATGGTTTCTCTCCAGTGTGTGTGCGCATGTGCATTTTGAAACTTGTTATCTGTGTAAATGCTGAACCACACACTTCACATGAGTATGGTTTCTCTCCAGTGTGTGTGCGCAAGTGATTTTTTAAATTTGATGTCTGTGTAAATGCTGAACCACACACCTCACATGAATATGGTTTCTCTCCTGTGTGTGTGCGCATGTGTTTTTTCAAATTTGATATATGTGTAAATGCTGAACCACACACCTCACATGAATAAGGTCTCTCACCAGTGTGTGTCCGCATGTGATTTTTTAAATATGGTCTCAATATAAATGCTGAACCACACACCTCACATGAATATGGTTTCTCTCCAGTGTGTCTCCGCATGTGATTTTTTAAAGTTGATGTTTGTGAAAATGCTGAACCACACATCTCACATGAATATGGTTTCTCTCCAGTGTGTGTGCGCATGTGATTTTTTAAAGTTGATGTCTGTGAAAATGCTGAACCACACACCTCACATGAATATGGTTTCTCACCAGTGTGTGTGCGCATGTGAATTTTCAATTCTGCATTACTTAAAAATGCTGAACCACACACTGTGCATGAATATTGTTTCTCACCATTGTGTGTCTGCATGTGAGTTTTCAAATTTGATATATATGCAAATGCTGAACCACACACCTCACATGAATATGGTTTCTCTCCAGTGTGTGTGCGCATGTGAGTTTTTAAATTTGATTTCTGTTTAAATGCTGAACCACACACTTCACATGAATATGGTTTCTCGCCAGTGTGTATCCTCATGTGAGTTTTTAAAGTTGAAGTTGTTGAAAATTCTAAACCACATACTTCACATGAAGAGAGATACTCATCATTTTTTGTTTCCATGTCTATCTTTTATGTGAACTCCTGTAATGAACACATTGACACTATGCACATGAATATAGTGTATTTTTAGTATTGGCACTTGAAAACACAAAGAATCACATTTCATGAGAATGTGTGGTTTTTTTACTGTTTGTTTTGTCAGCTTTTCATTTCATTAACTAGAAATTCACTCACAGAGCTATATTATTTGTCTTGATTATGTATGATCATAGTTTCTCTATACAATATTTTATATGACCATCAGAGAGGTTCATTACTTTTCCACTACAGTTGAAATCTCTGAAAAAAAAGAAGAGGTATTATTAAAAATCATATGCTCATTCCTTACTATTAGGTGCTTAATTGCCAGTGGGGATAAGCAAGGGGGTTGGAAAATCTGTCACAATTTAATAAGTCGATGGGGGGAAATAAGACACAATTTAGTAGGATCTGAACAAAAAGATTTTTAGTAGGGATGTCCAAATTTCCGGTTTTAACAGACTTTTTTAATTACATAATATTCAATTTTAAAAAGCGACCTAAACCTAACCCTAATACTCCTTAATAAGAAAAAAAAAACATTATGTAGTCTAATATTTACTATTTTTATAGTAAAGGTTAGCCATTTTATAGCCAAACAAAATTTTGGGGACATCAAACCAAAAAGACCCAATTCATCCTAAATATCAGGATTTTGCCAAAATAATCTTAAAATATTTGAGCCTCATTTAAAAAATCTAAATTTACATCCAACACCTAAACCAAAATAATCTAGATTTAGATGTAAAACAGCCAAAATAATCTATATGTAGATGTAAAAGCCAAAATAATCTAGATTTTGATGTAAAACAGCCAAAATAATCTAGTTCTAGATGTAAATCTGCCAAAATAATCTAGATTTAGATATAAAACTGCCAAAATAATCTAAATTTAGATGTAAAACATGTACGTTTCCAATTTGAAACACTGCATACAAGGCTAATTTTCAATATATTTTAATTTTTTTCTGAATCCAGTCACACAAATAAGCTTAATTAATCTTATATACCTTATAGGAATGACAAAAGAACGAAGAAACGACCAAGAAAATAAACAATAAATGACTTTGAAACATTGCGATATTCTACTTAATAATTAATGAAAATTTGTTCCCCACCCCTTCTTTTTCAGGTTAGATTTTATAAAATACATTTTGTGTTTGGAGCTGGGATGAATTTTCAATTCATAGGTGAGATCTATAAATACTGAAATTTTACACTCTTTCATGACATTTTACACATTTTATAAGGAATATTTTTGTTAGTCAAATAGAATCTTGGCCCAGAGAGACCATCTGGTAGATATCTCCTTGTATAAACATTAGTGATAGCAGAACAATGGAGAATTGGAAACCTCAGATCTTTCAGAAAAATAAAATAAAATATTTTTATTTAATGGAAAAAGACATAGCAAACAGAACGGCAATTTTGTCAAACATGTATTTTATATAAATAAAAGTCACCTTAAGATGACCGGGCACAAAATTCCTCAAGAGATTACTCACCTCATTTCATAGGTAGACCTTTAAACATTAAATATGCTGCTACCCGAATATGGGTGAGGGTTAGGATCTGATCGAAGTATGCAGTCTCAAGACAGATGTCTTCCCAGTGATGTCACCAAATACAGAGATTTGGGTTGGGACATTTTACCAAAGGTGCAATATATTGCAGTGAGGTCCGCCTTTAGTAAATTCTCAGAATCATTCACCGGGAAGAGGGTTAAGCTCTGAGAACAATTAGACTACTAGAATAAATTGCCTTAGAGGAAACCCAACATACCAAGCCATTCAGTTTACCTTAACTAACTTTAATCCTACAAGGACATACAGTTGGTAGAACTCAGAAAAATCATCATTTTGTTCACGTAAATGGAGAACAGATTCAAGTTAGCTGAGTTTCACGAGACACAAATTCTTTCGTAGCAAATGTTGGGATCTACGGAGAGTTAAAAGTGCAACCAGGCCAATATGTGGCATGTTTTTGAGGGTTTCTGATGGATTGGAAACATTTGCAAAATTTGTGAAGAACAAAAAGATGCATATATCACATTTATGCATCATCATGGGCCAGAGATGGTTTCACTGACTATACACACAAGACTGTTGCTGGGTTCCAGAGCAGCATATCCTGACGACTATTGCTGCACCTACACCAACTGCTACAGGCAGACTGTACATAATACCTACACAAACCTTGCCAACAATAGAAAACCTCTTTGAAAAACTTTAAGGAAATGTACAATACTAGAAAGTAGAAGAGAATGAGCAGAGGGAGGGTGGGGCCCGTGTGCTGGAGCCATCAGACATGGGGATGTGGATGTCAATTTCTCTGCAATCAGGTAAATATGCATTTTTGTTATAAATATAAGTCACCATGGAACATGCAGGATTGCAAATAAATAAAATTCACAATTTGCGATGATGGAAATGGGTTTAGGTATAAGGTAAGGTTGGAATTTGGGGGCTAGGTATATGTTAAAGTCTCCATTAGTAGACATTGAACATACAAAAAACATGGAAATTGAGATGTAGGTATATGCTGTATCCCTGCATACCCCCCCATCTCCCTGACAAAGAAGGGGGGGGGTTCCATCTTGTCATAGTAAATTTCATGTTTAAACATATTTTGTCTACTAAGTTCCCTTTTATTCTTACTACTAATTAAAGATAAATAAGAACTGTGCAAATAAATGCAATTCCAAATTCGCGATGTCATTAAACAAAATGCTCTATTAGGACCAGTGATTAAAATGGGTTTTGGGAACTAGGTATAAGGTAAGGTTGGAATTTGGGGGCTAGGTATATGTTAGTCTCCATTAATAGACACTGAACATACAAAAAACCTGGAAATTGAGATGTAGGTATATGCAGTATCACCACATACCCCCCTCCCATTTCAACCACTGATTAGAACATGAAAGAATCAAGACACCAACTTGAAAATCTAGCCCCAAGTATTTTAAACATTACTCTTTTCAGTGGTTCTTGGTAGAAAATTGTGCAGATTGTTCCACATGTATATTTTTGCCTTTAAAAATGGTGCATTATACCTCAGGATCTAGAAAAACTAGAAAGATCCAGATTGTAACATTTTGTGACAATGTGGGTTTTTTTGTTGTTTTTTAGATGGGATCAAGGATATTTCTTTCGATTTAATGATAAAACTTTGATAAGATTTAAAATGACAAATAACTTCTTTCATCAATGACTTCCTCAAGTATGTAAAACAATGGATCTCAAATGAATAATGTGTACTTATTATTAACAAGGGCGGCCAAATGAACCTGGTTTATGTGTTAAGTATGAATAAAATGATGAAAATTTCACCGTGAAATCGACACAGGAGAATTTTTTTTAAATCTGGCAAAAATCAGCATATTTGATTTCAATAAAATTTTCTATACTTATTTATTAAAGAACGAATTTTTAAACCAATAATTTTCCATTCCAGATTTCAGAGGAGAATAATTCTTTTCATATGATTCCTGTTCCTACCCCACCTTTTATTAATTTGATGATTTATCTATTTTATATAATCATGCAATCATTGATTTTACGCATTTTACGTTGCCGATTTAGCGCGTTTTATGTTTTGGCAATTCAAAAAGCGCTAAATTAGCGCGTTTGCGCCTAAAACATTTTGACCATTTCTGGTTATTATTTTATTTTTTTTAAAGTTTAGCGCTTTTTGGCAATCAAACTAGCGCGAAAACATTTTTTGAGTTGGCAACACTGGCCGGGACAGCTTAAAAACCGAAGAAACCTTTGGTGACACGTGACAGTTTTGGCTGACGGGGCGGTAGTGTTTTTTTGGTCAAAAAGGCTATAGCTGTAAACGGGTTAAAGAATATCTGCGATATTCTATCAAAAGATAATATTTTCCATAAACTACGATGATTCAGGATTAATTTTCTTTTAAAATTATTAAATTCTGCCAAATCGTTAATTTTTAATAATGTGTTTACGTGAAGCGAGGTCATCTGAAAACTTGACCTCGAAAACGTACTTGCAAAAAAAAAAACAAAGTAAAGATGCAACTTAAAAATGTGTAATACAATTTTTTAAACTCGTTGTCAATTATTTTTTTGTCCATAGGTAGAAGTGAATCAGACCATCGTTGTTTTCAACAAATTTGTAACATCAATTCATTTATTTAGCAAAAAATGAACAAAACAAGTTTGAATGCGATTATTAAAAAACAGAAAAGATGAATGAAAATAACTTAAAATAATCGGCAGTTTTCAAAAGGGAATCGCCTAATTCCAGATCAATTTTTAGATTAAGGATAAAATATTATTAAATATTGAAAGATTAATCGTTATTGTTTATGAGAATTAATTGTCATTTTTTTGTTTAATTTACAAAAAACACTTTTTGTCTTTTTCTGGAAAATACCTTTTATAAACAAAGAAAATAAGAGAACGTTATACTTACTTCTTTCTGTTTTCTTTCGTCTGATTTGTCTTCCTTGGGGCAATGCAACATTAGAGAAAAACGGAGAAACAATTGTAGTGTCTTCCAGCCGTGTCCCAGCTCGTGGGATTCT
>VCCN01006885.1:7175680-7188017 GCA_006491835.1 Architeuthis dux
CGAGGGGTCGAGACAAAGAATTGCAGATCACGGAAGATAAGCGAAGGCTGCTATCTCAAGAGAAAGATGGCCTCATAGAATTCCTGAGGGATGAGGCCGCTCGTTTAGATAGCGAGAGGAGAGATGTGCAGGCCACGTTGGACGGTACCAAGGAAGAACGAAACGCATTGAGGCAGTTGCTGAACGAGAGGACATTTTGCCTAGCGGAACAGAGGGAACAGTCTGTCATGCTTGACAGGGAACTGAAGGTGGTACGTCGGGATACGCACCGACTACAAATCACTCATAATGAGGCGCTAGCCAAGGGAAAGATGCAACGGCATCTACTTGAGGAGCAACTAGCTGAGAGAACGTCTTAACTGGAAGTAGATGAGCAAAAAATTTCAGAAATGACTCTAGTGATCGTGAAAAAGGACAGGCTGAGTGAATGCCAGCCGATAATCCGAGATCACATGGAAGAGAACATAAAACTGGATATAACATCAGGGACACTTACAATAAACCAACACCAAAATGGAAAAAACAGGAGTAATTGTACTGGTAGAAATGGGATAAGTGGGGCGGGAAGAAACAAAGCCCCTTAACAATGACAAGATAACGGACATAAACAATGATTTCCCAAACAAGGATGAGATGGGTAGAAATCTGAACAATGATTCAGAGAAAATGGGAAATGATACTGAGGCTAACGCCAAATACAAATGTGGAGGTAGGCAGTCACCCAGCTTGGATGAAAGCAGAAATGAAGTCAACCAAGATGGGAGAGACTCTTACACACAACTTGTCAAAAAGAGACGCACTCGTGGTGAATTGCCGATAATAACCGTGGTTGGGATATAGCTGAGTATCTCAGAAAAAAGAAGAAACTAGGAATAGGGTGATTACTCGTACAGCAATAAGTATTTAGTTATTTTACAAAAATGCCAAAAAACCTAGTGGGTCAATGTAAGAGAATGGAAGGGAGATAACTCCTGAGTGTAAACAGAGAATCTCGTCTGTCCGAGAGTTAAAAGAATTGGCGCGCGAAAGACAAAGGAAAGATTTTGGGAAGATCCCGTTTCCCCGGAATTTGAATTCGGCGCGGAGGAGGAAGGAAGAAAGGAGGAACAGACAGCAGTAACACCCGAGCGGTGAAGTGGGACGGAGACATGAAAGCTTGCTGCTCGCAGCCTAGCCGACTGACACAGTGTTTTGAACCCCGGCGAAGGGGAGACACGATCATCTTATCTTCGAGGAGATATAGGCTCTTCTTCTTCTTCTTCTTCTTCTTCTTCTTCTTCTTCTTTCTTTCTTTTGCCTTTTCTAAAGGCTGTGGACCAAAATCAACATTTTAAAACCATTTGAACATTTTGAAACCCCACTATTTGATTTTCCTCAATAGGACTATTTTCTCGCCCCAAAATTTACCTCAACGATCAATAGGACTATTTTTCTCTCCCCGGAATTTACTTCAACGACCAAGGGACTATTTTCTCTCCCCAAAATATTTCCTGTTTTATTGTTTGATAAAACTACAATTATTGCCCACCAAAAAATCCCTGAGTTTGTTTTTTTTGTTACCCAGTTTGTTTATTCTGTACGAAACATTTATTTTAATATCGTTTTAATCCGTTTTTCGCATCTCGGGTATTTCATTTGTTGTTTGACCTTAACCCACGATAGGCGCACATGCTTGAAAGTATACGCGCTGTGACAATCTCCTTCATGAATTAAATCCACAATTTAGCCTATAAAGTATACTTGACATTTCCTTGCAAAATCCTGAACTACCTATAAATTAATTATTTACGGTAAAATAAAGTGGTTTTTGAATTCCTCCTGTCTGAAACCCATGATTTAGCCTTTTAAAGTACTCAGATATGTCAATTGGGAGACGAGATATGAAATTCTGTTTTTTTTGGTGTGTGCTGGCGGCCATTTTGTTTTATGCAAATGAGGTAGTTATTCCCAACTTTTTTGGGGGAACATCTTTTTTTCTGAAAGAGGACATCCTAAGGAACATTTTGGTACCCTAAATGTAGAATCAATGGGGGCGTGCACGGTAGCCCCTGCTGGCCCCTGGACTAAATGAAAGCACTCGGGTTTTCAAAATTAACATCCACTCAACAATGGAATCCTTAAATCTTACAGCAGTATTTTTCATTTCTCTCTTTTTTTCCCCATTAAATACAATAAACACATCATTTTTTAAAACTGAAAACTCACGAATGCAGAAATAATGAATAGAATTGTAATACTTTTTTTTTTGATGAGTGGTATTAGTCATCCAGAAGGCCGGATGCATTGCCCTTGAGCAGGGTTAGCAAGGCCTCCCACCCTTGTGTCAGACTAAGCTAAATTTAATAAATACATATATGGGGTTGTATTGGGGCTTTCCCAACAGCATAAGTTGCCAATGTTCAAGCCAAATTGAAAGTCAGGGTAAGTAATACCTGCTCTTAGTACAAGTAATTTGCACTTTTTGACACAAGCAAACTTTTTGCTGGGATTTGTTCATCATCCAATAACGTATTGATTTTTGATGAGACCAAAATGAAAATTTGGCCCCAAAATTCAAATTGGTGGATTTTGAGATCTAACTCCATAGGCCAAATTTTGATATCTCAGAATATGGACATGTTATATATCATTAGAAAGCTCTTTTAATGATGATTAATATTCACATGAGAACTATTGTAATAAAGCCAATAGAATTTGCTTTATTTGTGGTCAAAGGTGAAGCTGTGAAGAATTTGTTGACTTCACGTATTGCCATCTTGGAATGTCCTCTTCAAAGCGTATGATTGTAATTTTACTTTTCATTTCTTCTGTTCAATAAATTCAGGAAATGCAGAGTTTGAAATTTTAAAATTTAAACATGCAAAATTCTTGAAGTGGTAAATCTTAAAAACAGTCTCAGTCAGCCAGAGTGATTTTGCTTGGTTTCTCTTCATTCTTATAATTTTAATTGATTTTTAGGTTTCTTATTCAATTTAAAATATTTTATGATAGAGATTCCTGTTTTAACATATCTTTCCTTATAATTGCTTAAACAATTATTGAATGTCTATTCTGATATGTATTAATAAATTTGACAGCATCAACTACATAAAAAGTACCATATTTTCTGGCATATAAGGTGCACACTCTATATTCTATAAAAATATTCTATAAAAAATATTCTATAAAATATTCTATAAAAAATAGAAACCCCCCTCGTTTTTCCCTGATTTCCATGACGCTCCACACTATTGGGTTATTTTAATGCTCTTATATATTCAAATCTATATCAAACCCCACAGTGGCTGGCTGTTAAATTAATTGCATAGAGCAGTAATGTTAGTAAGCGACTGATAAAGCGTTCAACACGCAAGACAGAATTTAAGGAAAAAAGTGTGCCTAATATGTCGTAATTAATATTTCTATTCCTGAGGGAAATGAAATAGCAAAAGTAAAAAAAATATTGAATGTCTATTCTGATATTTATTAATGAATTTGACTTTCCTATTTGATAGTAATTTATAGTAAAATAAGGAATTGAATACCAGGCTAGTTTAATCATCAAGCTGAAGACTGCCTGAATAGATAGAAATACGTAAATAAGTATAGTCCCCTTTTCTCGTGACATCAGTTCAGGTCAGTTTTCTATAAGAAGCCATGAAAACAATAAATCCAGGCCCATTCCTTAGATCTTATCTAGAATAAATCCCTGGTTCCCTTTGTTCCAGTAACATACTTTTCTTCTTCTTCATGACTTTCCTATCCCCAATGCTGGTGAAAGGCCCAGGTCTTTTTGGACCACCACATTTCTCTTCGATACCAAGACTACACATAATTCTTTCAGTTATTTGCTTTTTCCCCACACTGATTTCTTGTCTTCACCACAATATATTTAAGTTTAACTATAACCATATATTTCAGTTCAACTGTAACCGACTCTATATCAAGACAAACACTGTCAGTTCATAAAACAACAAGTGATAAAATAGGTGTGGCAATCATTTCACCGAAGTTCATCTCACCAAATTTCACCTTACCGCACGTTGATTGGTCACTTTTTTCAGAGTTTACTATTGACTTTTTACACTGATTAACTTTTTCCCCTAAAACTACTACAATGGGGTATAAGATTTATGAAGAAAAAACAAGATTTGATGTACGATTGTATGCGTCTGTACGTGATGTATGGGGGAAAATGATTTATTCAATTGCTGCTGTTTATTGACTATTTACAATCAAACGAATATTATTTTCATTCTATTTCAGGTATTTGGATTAACATAGGTAATTGTATAGTTTAGCCGCGTAAAATCGTTGTTCATTGGACGGCATAAATTATTTAAACATATTTTGGCAACAGCTGTGAAAAGAACACTCAATGACAGCACAAACAATTGTGATTTTTTTATTTTTAAAACCTTGTTCGAAAATACAAGATTAATTAATAGAATTTCAAATTTTTTTAGTAAAATAGAAATGGCGAAAAAAATAAAACTACATAAGAGAATTCATAAAAGAAAAACAGAAGTAAATACATAAATTATATTTTTAGTACTGCTTAATTTCATAAATTTTGTCCAAAATATGTTAAAATAATCTACGCTGTCCAATGAACAACAATTCTACACGGCTAAACAATTCAATAACCTATGTTAATCTAAATAGTTAAATAAAATGAAAATAAAATCCATCCATCAATCAATAACAATAATAAATCCTTTTTTTTCATAAATCATGTTACAGACACATACGGTTGTACATAACATTCTTTTTTCCCCATAAATCTTATACACGACATATTGTAAATTAACTCTTAATGTAAATAAACACATTAATACTAGATGCTTTCCCCCCCATAACTTCGAAACATTAACATATCCTCATCGCAGTAAGTTTAGCAAAAATAATGTTAACCAGTGTTTTTTGAGAATAATACACTATGAAAAAAATGACCAATCAATGTGCATGTGATGTTGGCCCGGGCGACGCAAGGGAGCAAATACCTCGAGTTACCTCCCTTGCCACAACCCATAAGACAGAAGTGAGTTCCCGGTCATGTGCCGGGCAAACCGGGGTAAAAGTGAAGAGACGATCAGTCTCCTCTCCGACGGTGATCAGTTAACATCACATTTGTATTCGTCCTTGTTCCTTTTACTTCATCTTCCTTTTCAGTGAGATTCCCACGAGCTGGGAGACACTACAGTGCAGTAAGATGAAATTCGGTTAGATGAACCAGACCCATAAAATAGATAGAAATATGTAAATAGAATCGCTTAATTTTACTTCTAAACTCCCTTTAAACAAATGTTTGCATCCGAATCCGACACATAATAGTTTGCAGAAGATTCTGAAATAACATAGAAATCTCAGCGTTCTTCTGCAAATTTCCACGCCAACAAGAAAAGCTATGAAAATACACTAAAAAGATGCTACAGAGGTATGATTTCTTGCTGCTTTGTAAACATTGCTTTCAACGTATGGAAATCTCCACCCACCTATCTGGTAAGAGTGTTTCTACATTACAGGCACATCACTGTATTTTACACAAAGGAATTCCAAAATCTTTACACAAGACTCTTTTCACACACACAATTTAGAATGGTTTCTTACATTCACACAAAGGAACTCATAGAAATTGTCTACAGACTCCACAAATCATTCTTTGTTCATGAAGACCATTTGCATTTTCAATTCCATATTTCGGCTTCAAACACAAATATATATGCAAATGTAATATTCTAAACAATTGGATTGCTAGCAAGCAAACTCTTGTTGACATTTTTTGTTGCTTTTAGATTGTAATTGATTTTTCTTATGGAACTTTTTATCAAGGATGTATCTTTTCTCATTGTTGTTGAATGACTCTTATCTGCTTTCTTCTGCCTAGTTCAGACATATTCAGTGAATTATATTGTATTTAAAAAAGATTATTTTATGCATAACACTTTTTTCATTTGCTTGTCATCACAATATATCTAGGTTCAACTATAACCATATGTTTCGGTTCAACTATAACGGACTCTGTATCAAGACAAATACTAGCAGTTCATAAAAACAAGTGATAAAATAGATAGAAATACGTAAATAGAATCACATAATTTTTCTTCTGAACTCTCTTTACAATTTACATGGCTAACTTCCAGTGTAATTACTCTTAGCAAACTCTCTCTTGATTTATAAGGCTTTAAATGTTTTTACATGTTTCCTTCTCAATGTTCATTATATGTATATACCCAATTGTTATATGCAGTTTATTAAATGTCAGGTTAATTTGTATGTCTACAAATATCTGCATTTGTCTTCATCATTATTTGTTCTATATTTGATTGGACTATTTTCACTATCATGTACACCATGTGTTTTCTTACCCTGTTCAAAATAGCCACTAAAATCACCAGATTTTGAAATAATCAAAATGGTGATTGTGTCTTCTTCAAATTTTTCCGTCACGTTACCTTTCCAGCCAATTGGAGCCCTTCTTTCACATCACGTGACATCCATGTGTGGAACACTTTAACTCAGGATCGGCATTTCTAGCCTTCATCCACACTGGGACTACTAACATTTAATACAACTAATGACTACTGTATTGTAATTATTATTATGGCTAGTTTTGATTATTGTAATACATTCCTACTTACACTGACTCTCTCCCCTCGCATTTATTCCTATTTACATTGGCAACCCCAACTTTATTTCATATTAGTCCTACAACAGCATTAACTGCATATGATAAGGAAAAGTAATTAATATTTCTTCTATGCCTGAGGGTAATGAAATAGCAAAAGTAAAACAATTATTGAATGTATATTCTGATATTTATTAATAACGTTGACAGCATTAACTACATATGATAGAGGAAAAATAATTCATGTGTAAACTAGTCATCCTTGTGATGAACACATTACCATCACGATGTAAAAAATACATTTTTATCTCTAATACTGTTTGTTGTGTGGATGTAGAAAAATCAGACAAGATCGTAATAATGATTGACAATATGGAAATGAAAAGATTGAGAAAAACGAATAGTGTATCTCAAAATCTTTATTAAAAAAAAGAACCTAATGCATTTCTTCTGTAGATTACAGACTTCTTCAGAGTTAGAAGTGGACAAAAAATGATACTACACTATAAAACATAGGCTAGTGAGGTCAATCAAAATCCAGTCTCACAGTAAGGGGGAAAATATGTATGTCTGGTCTTAAGTAGGTGTTATCTGAGGGTCATTTTACTCTGTTTGTGGATATTCTGTATGTGGGTCATTCCATGTTAAAAAAACAAATCTTTACAGCAAAAATACCATGACCATCACAGATTTTGTTCAAAGTTGGCACAATTATAAATCTCTATGGGACAAATCGAATGGCACCTGTCTCACATCTCAATGAGATACGGCCCTCTGAACTTTGCAAAATATAATGTGAACTTATAAACCTGTTAGGCGATGGGGATATCAACTCAGTTGGTAGAGGTAAAACAACCATTGACCATAGAAGGAAAATTCTTTGTTGATGTGACTAATTGGCAGAATCATGGTAACCAAACCTCCTAAATGTCCATATAAAATGAGATATTCTATTTGAAAATTCATTTTAACTTGCACCAACTGCCCTTTTTTGTGAATTTAGTGTAACACTTCAGTTCATTAAAATCCTTGTAGCACAAGTTGCTATTTGTTCTTCATCATGAAATTTTGTACATATCATGTCAAAGGTCAAATTCAAACTAAACTTTTTTATTTGACCTCTGAGGAAAAAATGCATAGAATAAAAGTTTTAGATCTACTTGAGTACTTTCAAATATTATATAGACAAGCTTTCTAGGTTCAGTTCAGAGGGCTGTATCTCCGGAACTCTTTGAGCTAGAGATGTGAGACAGTGCCATTCAATTTCTCTAATATCTATATTTTTTACAATTTTGAACAGAATCCATGATAGACATGGTTCGACCACTTGTTGATTACCCATGTGGTGTGTGGTTGTGGAATACTGATGGGTATATAGGTTTGTGTGTGTGTTGAACTTATGGTCTGTGGGCATGTATATATGGGTATATAGGTTTTTGAGTGTGAAGGTGTGTAGGGGAGGTGGAATAGTTTGTTAAAGGGTCAGTGGATAACTGTGTATGAGAAAACTGAAGGTTATTCATCTGTTTTCATATGTATGATCACCATTCATATTGACTGTGATTCAAGGTTGTTTTAAAACTAATTTAGTCAAAGTGGGTGGAGGGACCCGAGGCATTGTGGTATTCTGTTACACTCCAAAATAAATAATAAACAGTTTCTATGCAGTTGTGTTTTGTGGCATCATGGTCATTCTTGACTAATCGGGCCTTTTTCAGGTCCAAATTATGGCCATTGGCTAAGGCTAAGTTATCATCTAGGATTAAGGCTCTTTGATGCTCATTTTTTTGTAATTTTAATGTAAAGTGCATGGCAGTTTTTGCAGAGTATTACATAAATGCCTGCTTTGGAGGGGTCTCTTATGTGGTTTCCTGATCAAATTCCTGTCATGGAAGTGCTGGTTACAATATGCATGTGTAGTTTGCTTAAATTCCTGCCAAGTTCGGTGGTTACTGAGTTGGTCGCCAGTACAATTTGCCTTTCTGTATTTTTGTCATTCTTCTTACTGTGTTCTGTTCTAGTTCTATGAATCTTGTGTGCTTTCCTTCTAGTGTTATGTATGAAGGGATATGGGTATTGGGGGGGCCTAAAAGATTTTTCAATATACTTCTCTTCCTCATCTAGGTATTTGCGGCTGCATATTCTGAGGGCTCTTAATTAGAAACCTATAACTATTCCTGATTTTATTTTGGTAGTGTGGTGGGAATAGAAATTATGTGATCATTTTTGTTTGTGGCTTTGTAAAATACATTGAGTTTTATGTTGTTATTAGTTCTATGTAATAGGATATCGAGGAAAAATAATGTGGCATTGTATTCACACTTGTGTGTGATTTTTATGGATGGTTTGACTATATTGAGTCATGCTACTGGATCATCTAATTTTCTTTGGCAGGGATATAATATTAGGATGTCATCAATGTAATGAAAATAACTAGCAGTCTTGGGTTAAATGTTTATGAAAGGGCCTGATTCTAGAAACTCTAGTTGAAATTGAAGAAACATTGGTTAGTGATGAGTGTACAGATTTTTATGATCTTGTGAGGTAGTTTCTTAGGAAGTGTAGGCATTTCTTAACCGGTATGTTTGTGTAGAATGAAGTGATGTCTAAGCTGGCCATTAGTTTGTCACTAAGGTCTATGTTTTTTTAAATTTTGTGTACAAGGTCCCCAAGGCTGATTGTGCCTAGTGGAGTTAGATTTTTTGCTACTGCATTATCTATCTTATGAGGGGCACTGCATATTCATGTTATATGAGTTCTGACAATGTTTTGTTTTCATCTTTTAGTATTTTCCTGAGGGATTTGTTGAATTTATAGATAAATACCTTGTCGGTGATAGACATTTGTGTCCATGATGATAACACCACCGCCCTTGTTTGAAGATGTAATGTGTATTTTTTCAGCGCAGTTATGTATCTTAGTGGTAATGTATTGTCGTTGTTTTCTGTGTTTATAGGAACAGTTATGATTCCTTGTATGAATCCTTTGTTGAATTCTGTGTCTGTGATGTCTTTCTGATGTCGGTTGCAAATTTTGGGCCTAAGCTAAAGGCCTCATGTTCTGTCTGTGGTTGTAAGCTTTTTGTTTGATGTGTTGTATAGGAGATTTTGGCATCTGATGGTGAAGCATAGTTCATGCTGTAGTTTGGTGATTCTACTGATGTTTTGTCTTTTGCGGCGTAGTTTTCGTCATATGTTACTAGCCTTTTCCAAGGCTAGTATCCCTGTTTTAGTTCATCGGTCAAGCTTTTTAGCTAATCCTAGATATATTTTGGAAATATTTGGTTGGTAGTCTTCAATGTAGTTGATGAAGTTCTATCAGTTTCTCTATGAATGGTCTGATAATAGTAGTTTTCTGTAGGTTTTCCATGTCGACAGTGTGTTTGTTGTGTAGATGTAGAAAAATTCGACATGATGGTAATAATGACTGACAATATGGAAAAGAAAGGATTGAGAAAAATATTATACTACACTATAAAACAAAGGCTAGTGACATCAAAGTCCAGCCTCACGGTAGGGTGGGAAAGGAGAGGAGGTCATTTTTGACTGTTGTCATGTTGTTTCATCTATTCAATGTGTGTGTCTACATGTCTTGTTACTTTGTTAAGTATGTGTGCATGTTTGTATGGGGAATACTGATGTGTGTGTGTGGGGCATGTATATATGTATGGGTATATAAGTTTATGAGTGTGAAGGGGTATAGGGGAGGTGGAAAAGTTGAAAGGGTCAGCGGATAACTGTGTGTATGATAAAAGTGGAAGTTGGTCATCCGATTTTATATGTATGGTCGCCATTCATATTGACTCTGATTCTATATTTTAAAACTCGTTCGTTCGTGACTAATCAAGTCTTTTTCAGGTCTAAATTATGACCACATTTGTTTCAATGGTTGGCTAAGGCATTTGAAATTCTTTTCCTTTCCTTTTTTAGAGTAAATTCTCAAATGAACAATTTCTATAAATACTGATATTTTTACACTCTTTCATGACATTTTACATGTTTTCTCCTGGGACAAGCCATACACCAGCAACATTGAACTACACATGATTATGATATTTTTCAGTGAATTCCTTGAGTGACACACTTCACATGAATAATGTTTCTATCCAGTGTGTTTTCAGTAGTGGATTTATAAAGATTAGCACTGCAAAAATGCTGAATCAAACTTCTCACAAGGTTATGGCATCATTACATGCGTGTTTGCATATGGCTTTTCAAAATAACACGAGTTAAGAATGCCATCTCACATAGTTGAAATAAATATGCTTTCTCAAAATTGAACTCCGTGAAAATGATATTCTACACCCATCACGCAAATATCATTTCCTCCAGTGTGTTTTTGTATGTGGGTTTTTAAAACTGAACTCTCTGAAAATGATAAACCACACACTTTACATGATTATGCTTTCTCTCCAGTGTGTGTCCGCATGTGTCTTTTTAAACTTGATATCTGTGAAAATGCTGAATTACATACTTCACATGTATATGGTTTCTCTCCAGTGTGTGTCTGCATGTGAGTTCTCAAATGTGATGTTGTTTTAAATGCTGAACTGCACACTTCACATGGATATGGTTTCTCGCCAGTGTGTATTCGCATGTGAGTTTTCAAATCTGCATCCCTTAAAAATGCTGAACCACACACCTCGCATGAATATGGTTTATCTCCAGTGTGTGTCTGCAGGTGTCTTTTTAAATGTGATCTCAGTAAAAATGCTGACCCACACACTTCACATAAATAGGGTTTCTCTCCAGTGTGTGTCTGCATGTGTATTTTTAAACTTGAATTCTGGGAAAATGCTGATCCACACACCTCACATGAATATGGTTTCTCTCCAGTGTGTGTGCGCACATGATTTTTTAAAGTTGATATCTGTGAAAATGCTGAACCACACACCTCACATGAATATGGTTTCTCTCCAGTGTGTGTCCGCATGTGTGTTTTTAAATATGATCTCAATATAAATGCTGAACCACACACCTCACATGAATATGGTTTCTCTTCACTGTGTGTTTGTATGTGAGCTTTTAAACTTGATACCTGTGAAAATGCTGAACCACACACCTCACATGAATACGGTTTCTCTCCAGTGTGTGTCCGCATGTGTATTTTTAAATGTGATCTCAGTGCAAATGCTGACCCGCACACTTCACATGGATAAGGTTTCTCTCCAGTGTGTGTCCGTATGTGTATTTTTAAACTTGTTAATTCTATAAATGCTGAACCACACACCTCACATGAATACGGTTTAACTCCGGTGTGTGTCCGCATGTGTCTTTTTAACTGTGATCTCAGTGAAAATGCTGAACCACACACCTCACATGAATATGGTTTCTCCTCAGTGTGTGTTTGCATGTGAGTTTTCAAATGTGAACTCTGTGAAAATTCCAATCCACTCCCTTGACATGAAGAGGGATTCTCATCAATGTTTGTTTGCATGTCTATCTTTTATCTGAACTCCTGCAATGAACACATTGACAATCTGCACATCAATATAGCTTATTTTTAATGTCTTTTTAGTACTGGCACTTGGAAACACAAAGAATCACATTTCATGAGAATCTGTGCTTTGTTGTTTTTCGTTTTGTCAACCTTTCATTTTATTAACTGCAAATTCGTTCCCACAGTTATATTATGTCTTGATCATGTATGAGCCTAGTTTCTGCATACAATATTTTATATGACCATCCAAGAGGTTCATTACTTTTCCACTACAGTTGAAATCTCTGAAAG
>VCCN01006885.1:7190995-7202486 GCA_006491835.1 Architeuthis dux
AAATATTGAAAGATTAATCGTTATTGTTTATGAGAATTAATTCATTTCTTTGTTTAATTTACAAAAAAAAGAGTTTTTGTCTCTTTCTGCAAAAATTCCTTTTATTTATAAACAAAGAAAATAAGAGAACGTTTATACTTACTTCTTTCTGTTTTCTTTCGTCTGATTTGTCTTCCTTTAGGGCAATGCAACATTAGAGAAAAACGGAGAAACAATAAATTTTAAATAAACTAAAAATGTCTGGGTTAAATTTTCTTTAAACAAAAGCTTTTGTTTGCGATCAGAAAATGACTTTTAAAGAGCGAAAATCAAGGGAGATAATTAATGAAAACAATGAAAGCGTTCGGACAGTGTTGCCAACTCAAAAAAGAATTTCTCGTTAGTTTGACTACCAAAAAGCGCTTAATTTTTTTAAATAGCCAAAAATGGCCAAAGACCACCAAAAAGACGCTAGAAAATGTCAGAAAATGGCCCAAAACAGCCAAAACATTTTAGGCGCGAACGCGCTAATTTAGCGCTTTTTGCACTGCTAAAACAAGAAACGCGCTGAATCTATCGCGAAACGCGCTAAATCGGTTTTCAAAATTAACATTCACAGATTCACTCAACAATGGAATCCTTAAATCCTTACAGTGGTATTTTTTCATTTCTCTCTTTTTTCCCCATTAAATACAATACACACATCATTTTTTTAGAAACTGAAAACTCACGAATGCAGAAATAATGAAGAGAATTGTACTACTTTTTTTTATGAGTTGTAAGTAGGAATGTGGAAAAATAAGGGGCACCTTGCCAGCGGCCCCATGCTCGCGCAGAGTTGCCGATTTAATGCGCTCGCGCTAGATCCAGTGCGCTTCTTGTTTTGGCAGTGCAAAAGGCGCTACATTAGATCATAGATAAGAAGAGCAAAATGTTTGGTCTTTCAAAATAAACTATTTGGTATATTTGGAAGAAGCAAGAACCCATTGATAAACTCGGAAATAGCAAATGACCAGGTAGACCACAGTGCCCATCACAAATTTATCTAGGGAGGAAAAGTGCGCATCAAAACATAATATCCCCATATCATCATATATTCCGGGAAATTTTTATAAGGTTTTATTATAAATTTTTGACACAACTTACTTCTGTTTTTCTTTCATGAATTCTCTTATTTCTTTGTATTTTTAATTAATAAAATTTCTGTTTCTTACACAAAAATTGTTTTTTTTACTTTCTAGTAAAAACAAAACAAAAAAAATAACTTGCAGTTACACACACACACATACACACGGTTTTGTTTTATTTCGGTTCGTGTTTTTTTTCTTTTAATTTAAAAAAAAGAGAAAATCAGATGAAACTAAAAATATGGAAATTTGTGGAGGAAACAAATCGAAACCTTTGTTGAAACGAAAACACCTCTCATAAGTATTAAGTAAATAAGTAAACACGCAAAATAAATAAAAACTAACATGAATCTGAAATTTGTATCAGCAAGTTGTGTTTTATTATTTCTTATTATTCTATTACTATTCTGTTAGAGATTCTACTTTTATATTTAAAAAAAAAATGAATTTGAAGTATTAGAATTCAGATTTTGTTAACCTCAGGAGTAGCTTTCAAAGACTAAAATTCTCGCCAGAGACCAAAAAAACAAAAGAAAAACAATTTTTATTAATTAAAAATGAAAAGAAATAAGAGAAGTAAGTTGTGTCAAAAGTGTATAATAAAACCTTTATAAAATGCGAAAATTATGTTTTGATGGGCACTTTTCCTCCCTTGATAAATTTGTGATGGGCAGATTTCCTGATGGGCACTTTTCCAGGATCCAGCTGTCACCAATTTGATTCCAAGATTTGAAAAACTGTGTTGAACAACAGACTCATCCATCCAACTAGTAATCATGATTATTAAAAGAAGAAATAAATGTAAAACGTTTTTAGGAATTTAAATTCCAGGATTTATTATTTTGGTCAAAATTCGGTTAAGCAAACGTGAGTAAAAAATTTTTTTTAAAAACTAACCAAACGGGAACACAAATGAAGTTCAGTATTTTCTGACTTAGGGCTCCGTGAAAAAATCCTTATACACCAAGTGAAAAAGTTTGGGAACCACTGTCTTACTTTTAGGCTAAGACAGTTAAATTTCAGTATCAGCTAGCTGAAAGGAAAGGGAGCGAATTTAACATTATGAAAATAAATCCTAAGCAGATTTGGTCTCATTTCTCATGTCATTCCAAGCATGTGAAGACGTAGTGTGTGCATTAAAGTCTGGTGTGCAATGAAATACAGGACAAATCGCTTTTTTGAAATTGATTCAGTAAGGGACAGCGCATATTACTTTTCAATATGGTACGATCCCGTATTATATGGGACGAATGGCAACCCTATCCAGAAGGCAGGATGCATTGGCCTTGAGCAGGTGTTAGCAAGGCTGTCCCACACTTGTGACTGTGTGCCTGACTAAGCTAAGTTTAATAAATACATGTGGGGCTTTCCCAACAGCATCAGTTGCCAATGTTCAATCCCAGTTGAAAGCCAGGGTAAGTAATACCTGCTCTTAGTACATGTAATTTGCACTTTTTAACACAAGCAAACCTTTTGCTGGGATTTGTTCATCATCCAATAAAGTATTGATTTTTGATGAGACCCAAGTACCAAAATGAAAATTTGGCCCCAAAATTCAAATTGGTGGATTTTGAGATCTAGCTCCACAGGCCAAAATGTTGATATCTCAGAATATGGACATATTATATATCATTAGAAGCTCTTTTAATGCTGATTAATATTCACATTAAAAACTATTGTCATAAAATCAACAGAATATTCTTTTTGGCCACGGTAATCACTTCCTGTATAGAAAATGTAGGAATACTAAGTTCCTATGAAAATTGAATAAACCAAACATTTAACTTAATACTATGAAAATTTCTTTTCAACTAAACGAAACAAAGTTATATCATCAAATATAGGTTTTTGCAATCTGGAAGTCAGTATAAACCACAGATGATACAACCATAAGCTTCCAAGCCATTTTGATCAACAGTTGCAAATAATGCAAATTCTTTTGATTTTATAGTTCTTATGTGAATATTAATCAGCATTAAAAGAGCTTTCTAATGATATGTCCATATTTTGAGATATCAAAATCTTGGCCTATGGAGCCAGATCTCAAAATCTGCCATTTTGAATTTTGGGGCCAAATTTTCATTTTGGTACTTGGGTCTCATCAAAAATCAATACTTTATTGGATGATGAACAAATCCCAGCAAAATGTTTGCTTGTGTTAAAAAGTGCAAATGGACCTATATTTCATTTACTAAGAGCACCCTCTAAAGATATTTTGGATACATATTGTTAAGTTGGACCCCTCACCTGATATTACGACAGCACTGTGGAAGTGGTCAGAAGGGACATAAGTAATATCCCCCGTAGAGTTCACTGGTTAACTCGAAGTAAGTAATCCCTGAAGATCTGACCAGAAATAACGGGTGTTGGCAGTTGTTGTTATGATCAGTAAGGAATAGACAGAAGTAGGGCGTGGTCTTTTGTGTGGTCAAAGGAGACCAGGGCTTGGTGTCTACTGATGGAGCTGTAAGAAGGAATTAGACCTGTAGGTGCCTGAATTTGCAGCTTTTGAGCATTAATCCAGATCAAAGTATTAGACCTGTAGGCAGCTGGATTCACAGCTTTTGGGCAACGTGGTCTAGATTAATAAATACCAAATCGCAGAGAGCGGAGTTATATATCTCCATATATATTTCAATGTTGACTTGACAATGTTTTCTATTTGAACATAGAAGACAATATTGGAGGTGGTCTGAATTCATTTTGAATTTCTATTAAACATCAATCTCTTTTAATTTCCCCAGTGGTGAGTCAAATATTTACCACAAAATTGCAAACATCATATTAGCTTTTTCCTTTGTTCACTGAGAATCAGTTGAAAAATTCATTGATTTGAACTTTTTATATACAGAGATTTTTTTCAGACTGTTATCCTCATCTTGGTTGTTCTTTTTAACACAGTGTTTCAGCTGTTGTACCCTACGACTTATGGGTGTTGAAACAGAGGGGGCTATGAGGGCCCCTCCACCAAGGTGTTGGGGCAGAATGTCCTTATTCCGCTGTCTATATCTAGGTGGGAGGCTTTCCCTAGATCATGATGTTAGTGATGTCTATTTTTGTAACTGTCCTGGTTGGGGGTTAAATGGGTTATTTAAACCCCATGGAGCTGTGAAAAATTTGCTGACTTTTACCTTTCATTTTTTTTGTTCAATAAATTCGGGAGATGCAGAATTTGAAATTTTAAAATTTAAACATGCAAAATTCTTGAAGAGGTAAATATTTAAAATAGCCAGAGTGATTTTGCTTGGTTTCTCTCCATAGGAACAATTAATTTCATAATTAATTTAATTTATTTTTATGTTTCTTATTCAATTTAAAATAATGATAGAGATTCCGGTATTAACATATCTTTGCTTACAATTGCCAAAACGTTTATTGAATGTCTATTCTGATATTTAAAGTTGAATACATTAACTGTATATGATAGAGGAAAAGTAATTAATATTTCTTTTATTCCTAAGGGGAATGACATAGCAAAAGTAAAACAATTGTAGTGGTCACTTTCTAAAAATACGAAAATAGGGATATTAATGTCAAGCTGGTTTTTATCACCACAATTAAGTCTGCTCTAACCCATATGAAATACCAAACTAAATATAGCTTCTTTTTTCCCGTGATGTCAGCATGATTATAAAAACCCTGTTTATATGGATTTTCATTGCTGCCTGCTGCCCCTCAGGTCTCACTAGCCCGTGTCAACCTCTCGGCATGTAAAACCTTTTCCTCATTCACTACTTCTTTTTTAATATGGGCATTTCTTTTAAATACATTGGTCATTCTCTCCACATTCCTTTTTGCTCAAACCATGAATAGACACCTCACATAGGTTCCACAAGATAAAAATGACCAATGGTCTCTTTAGTTTCCACCACATCAGGTTAGCGACACAAGTCTTAAAATTCTTCTGGATTAGAAACTGGTATATATCTATTTTTCCTTTCTGTCCTATGCCTTGTTCTTAACCGATTTCTTTGTCTTGATCACGGTTTGAATATAACTCTCTATCACAGACAAATCCATTTCTGTACAACATTGGGATATAATGACAGAAACACTATCTTCACTCACAACAATCTCTCTAAAACACTTTATACATTTTTTACCTTTTCGATTTACAGATATGTACGTCAATTTATCTTTTATGTTTTTCAATTAAATTTAACATTTATTTCATTTCTATCTGACGCCTTTGTTATTCTTTATCCTTTTACAATAATAGTGTCTTTGTTCATATTCGCCTGCCAAATATCCAATATGGCCAGTCCCGCCTTTGTCTTCTTCACCATTGACCACGTGGTACATATCTTACTTTCATAGCACCACTGCCACTACTACTGCTACTACTACCGTTGACAATCACAGCTAGTCACAACAGCTAATGGCTGCTGCAACTTTTTTGACCGCTACTTTTGAATCGAGAATCCATTTACATTCTCATTCAATATCAATTCACTTCTCCCCTTTTACCAACTTTCACTCAATCTTTATTGTAACCTCCAACCTTACACAATTATTGAATGTCTATTCTGATATTTATTAATAAAGTTGACAGCATCAACTGGATGATAGAGGAAAAGTAATCTAAATAGAAAGTATTTCATGTGTAAACTTAGTTAAAAACAGTACTGTATTTAAATCCTTATTTACAATTTTGCAACAATTTATAGCCAAGCAAAATAGATAATGCAACGATATGAAAACCATATAAGGAGAAATTATGCTTAATTTGTTAGTCATCCTTGTGATGAACACATTACCATCACGATGCAACAAATACATTTTTATCTCTAATACTATGTTTGTTGTGTGGATGTAGAAAAATCGGACAAGATCGCAATAATGATTGACAATATGGAAATGAAAAGATTGAGAAAAACTAGTAGTGCACCTTAAAACTTTTATTAAAAAAGAACCTAATGCATTTCTTCTGTATAATACCGACTTCTTCAGAGTTGACAAAAAATGATACTACACTATAAAACAAAGGCTAGTGATGTCAATCAAAGTCCAGTCTAAGAGTAAGTGGGAAAGGAAAGGTCATTTGTGGCTGTTATGTTGTTTCATCTATTCAATGTGTATGTCTAGTCTTAAGTAGGTGTTATCAGGTCAGGTTACTTTGTTTGTGGATATTCAGTATGTTTGTATGTGGGTCATTCCGTGTCAAATAAACCCATTTTTAAGGCAAAAATACAATGACCATCACAGATTTTGTTCAAAATTGGCACGATTATAGATCTCTATGGGCAAATTGAATGGCACCTATCTCACATCTCAATGGGTTCCAGAGATATGGCCCTCTGAACTTTGCAAAGGATGTATATTTTTTAAGGTAATTTAGAACTGATAAACCTTCAAAAATTGAGATGGATCTAACATTTTAGAAAAATTTGTTAAAATGAATTTCTGTAGATTACAATTTAGCTTGACTATCACAAAAGATTATCAGTGCAAGGTGGGGGTTGGGAGCTGTAGCTTAATCTGCTCAGCTATCAGGAGTGGCCAGTTAGGTGACGGGGATACCAACTCTGTTGGTAGAGGTAAAACAACCATTGACCATAGTAGAAGGGAAATTCTTTGTTGATGAGACAAATTGGCATAATCATGGTAATCAAACCTCTTAAATGTCCATATAAAATGAGATATTCCATTTGAAAATTCATTTTAACATGCACCTGTTGACCATTTTTGTGAATTTAATGTAACACTTTAGTGCATCAAAATCCTTGTAGCACAAGTTGCTATTTGTTCTCCATCATGAAATTTTGTACATATCATGTCAAACCCTAGACAAACTATTTGTCAATTTTAGAAAAAGATTTGTCGATAGCTCAAATGACTTACAGAAGGTCAAGGGTCATATTCAAGCTCAACCTTTTTATTTGACCTATGAGGTAAAAATGCATAGAATAAAAGTTTTAGATCTACTTGAGTACTTTAAAATATTATATAGATGAGCTTTCTAGGTTCAGTTCAGAGGGCTGTATCTCCGGCACTCTTTGAGCTAGGGATGTGAGACGGGTGCCATTCAATCTGTCTCATAAAAATCTATATTTGTGACAATTTTGAACAGAATCTGTGATAGTCATGGTTCAACCACTTGTTGATTACCCATGTGGTGTGTGGTTGTGGAATACTGATGGGTGTATAGGTTTGTGTAAGTGTGTGTGTTTAACTGTGGTCAAGTTATGGTGTGTGGCCAGGTATATATGGGTTTTTGAGCGTGAAGGTGTGTAGGGGGGTGGAAGAGTTTGTTAAGGGGTCAGTGGATAAATGTGTGTATGAGGAAAGTGAAGGTTATTTATCCGTTTTCATATGTATGGTCGTCATTCATATTGACTATTATACAATGTTGTTTTAAAACTAATTTAGTCAAAGCGGGTGCTATGTGGAGGGGCCCAAGGCGTTGTGGTATTGCGTTACACTCCAAAATGAGGGCAGATGCTTGTGTTTTGTGGCGTCATTTTCATTCTTGAATAAACAGGCCTTTTTCAGGTCGGAATTATGGCCTTATTTGTTTTGGTTGTTGGCTTAGGCTAAGTTATCATCTAGGGTTAAGCCTCTCTGATACCCATATAGCCTTTTTTTGAGAGGTCTTGCTGTTTCGCCTATGTGAAGTGCATAGCAGTTTTTGCAGGGGATTATATAAATGCCTGCTTTGGAGGGAGGTCTCTTATGTGGTTCAAATCTCTGTCGTGAAATTGCTGATTACATATGCCAAGTTCGGTGGTTACTGAGTTGGGTGGCAGTACGATTTTACTCTCTGCATTTTTGTCATTCTTCTTACTGTGTTCCGTTCTAATTCTATGAATTTTGTGTGCTTTCCTTCTAGCATTATGTAAGAAATGGTATGGGTATTGGAGGGACCTAAAACATTTTTCAATATACTTCTCTTCCTCATCTAGGTATTTGGGGCTGCATATTCTGAGGGCTCTTAATTAGAAACATAACTATTCCTGATTTTATTTTGGTAGTGTGGGGGGAGTAGAAATTATGTGATCATTTTTGTTTGTGGCTTTGCAAAATACACTGAGTTGTATGTTGTTATTAGTTCTATGTAATAGGGTATCGAGAGAAGATAATGTGGCATTGGATTCACCCTTTTGTGTGAATTTTATGGATGGTTTGACTATATTGAGTTGTGTTACTAGATCATCTAATTTTGTTCGGCAGGGATATAATATTAGGATGTCATCAACATAAAGAAAATAACTAGCTGTCTTGGTATAATGTTTATGAAAGTGCCCGATTCTTGAAAATCAAGAAAAAGGCAAGCCAGCACTCCGCTGAGAGGCAATCCCATGGGTAAGCTAAATTTTTGCTTATAGTATTTCTGGATGAAATTGAAGAAACATTGGTTAGTGATGAGTGTACAGATTTTTAATGATCTTGTCTATGAGTAGAGCTAGTTTTGTTTTGGATTTTTTTGAGGTGGTTTCTAAGGAGGTGTAGGCATTTCTTAACTGGTATGTTTGTGTAGAGTAAAGTGATGTCTAAGCTGGCCATTAGTTTGTCACTCATGTCTATGATTTCTTTTTATGTGTACAAGGTCCCCTGAATTTTTAAGGTGTGTGAGGCTGATTGTGCCTAGTAGCTGAATTAAAAGTTTTGCTACTGCATTAACTATCTCATGAGGAGCACTGCTTATTCCTGATATGATGGGTCCTGAGGTGATGTCAAGATAATTGGTTTCGGATAATCCATAAAGCTTGGGTAATCTAGGGTGATATTCAATGAGTTTAGACAATGTTTTCTTTTCATCTTTTAATATTTTCCTAAGGGATTTGTTGAATTTATCGATGACTAACTTAAAGGGCCCATGTTTTATGGTTGTCAGCTTTTGTTTGATGTGTTGTGTATAAGATTCTGGTATCCGAATGTCTTTCCATTTGCTGGTCGAACACAGGGATTTGTGCTGTAATTTGTTGATTTCTACATTGTTGATTCTAGTGATGTTTTGTCTTAATATGTTGGCTTTTGTGGCATAGGTTTCGTCATATGTTACTAGCTTTTTCCAAGGCTAGCATGCCTGCTTTAGTTCATCGGCCAAGGTTTTTAGGCAATCAAGGACATATTTTTTAAAGTCTTCAGGATTCTGTGTGTACTTTTAGGGATGACCTTTTCCTTGGTGTAGTTGATAAGGAATCTTTTTAAGTTTCAGTATGAGTGGGCTGATGATAGTAGTTTTCTGTATTTCCACTTCATTTGTAGGTTTTCCATGTCAACAGTGTGTTTGTTGTGTAGATGTAGAAAAATCCAACAAGATGGTAATAATGATTGACAATATGGAAAAGAAAAGATTGAGAAAAAATAGTAGTGCATCTCAAAACTTTTATTAAAAAAAAAACCTAATGCATTTCATCCATAGAATACAGACTTCTTCAGAGTTAGAAGTGGAAAAGAAAATGATACTACACTTTAAAAAAGAGGCTAGTGACATCCATGTGGAACTCAGATGTCAATGTCCAGCCTCATAGTAGGGGGAAAAGGGGAGCGGTTCATTTGTGGCTGTTATCATGTTGTTTTATGTGAAAGGTGTAAGGGAAATGGAAAAGTTAGTTATGGGATAAGCAGATAACTGTGTATGAGAAAACTGAAGGTCATTCATCTGATTTTGTATGTATGGTCGCCATTCATATTGACTCTGATTCAATGTTTTAAAACTAATTTAGTCAAAGCAGGTGCTATGTGGAAGGGCCCAGGGCATTTTGGTATTGTGTTACACTCCGAAATAAGGGCAGATTCTATGAGCTTGCGTTTTGTGGCCTCATGTTTTTTATGACTAATTAAGCCTTTTTCAGGTCTAAATTATGGCCACATTTGTTTCGATGGTTGGCTAAGGTGTTTCAAATTCTTTTTCTTTCCATCTTCTTTAGAGCAAATTCTCAAATGAACAATTTCTTTTATTATTTCTTTTTTTTTTCCAGTGAATTCCTTGAGTGAAACACTTCACAATAAATGTGTAACGTTATCACCCTCTTGGAGGTTGGCGACAAACGTTCAACAACAGTTAGTTGGTTGGTTTCGTCACTCGTTGTTTGGGACAGTGTCAGGGCGCACAATGTGTCCAAACTTTGGGAAGATGGGGGTTGGTCTCTGGAAAGAACTGGTTTGGAATGTAATGAAGGAGTGAGACGGAGACGATTTTTCTTGTAAAAGAATATACAATGTTTATTCGTAATTCTACAGAAATTTTGTCAAACTTAAATATTCTTATAAAACTGAGAGAGAGATAGAGAGAGAGAGGGGGCATCTAGACAGGCTTCGGAGGTGACCACTCAATCCGTATCTGTGGGACACTCTCTTTTGTCTCTGCTCTGTCAGTCTCATTTATAGTGTGGTTGTTTATAGATTCTAAAGCTTAAATTAATTCTTGTTTAGTTTATATATTTTGAATTTTGGCTATTTTGAATTCACCCGTGCTTGTTTATCAAACAGATTTCTATTTTTAGGTATTTTTTGTTGATGTTTAGACTCCTATTTCCTTTGCTCCTGAGTTACCCTTTGATGGTACCAAAACTGTAGTTTACCAAAATTGTCAAATCGATTGTTTTAGTTAGTGTCAATCTGTATATTTTAAACTTCTGATATTTTCTTTTCATTTATCTATCTATCTATTTTCATTTATGCACCGCTTCGCTATGGTATATACCTCTGTTTATTTTTTCCAAAATATGCAGTATTATTTTTAATTTAATTCCTTACAATCTTTTATCTTTTAAAAATTTATGTTTTTTGGTGTGATCTAACATCTCCCCTCTCTCTCTGTACAATGACTCAAAACAGGAAGACTTAACCAAAAAAAAGAAATATCTCGAATGCATCTTCCTCAATAACAACAAATTTTTTTAAAAACTTCTCAAAGTTCATTAAATTTATACAGCAAATTCACGATCCATAGGCTTTTAGCAGTGTTTATACATCAGTTAGCAAAACAATTGTACCTTTAACAAAAATTTCACTCGTGATCCTGAGATTTCCATAGAAATGTAATCAACAAAACACAATATTATTGCATTAAAAAAAGAAAAAGAATAGACTTTGCTTTTAATTAGGATCTCAAACAAAAGTTTATGCAACTGAGGGGTAATTGTAAACCAAATTCTTTTTGCATGCTCAACAAGGACACTTTGCCTTGGTGCCAACTTTCCGACAATTCTTTTGCCTTCCAAACATTTTACTTGTTCTGCAGATAAGTGATTCTGACTTAATCACAATGAAAAGCTTTTCTTTTCGCCCTCTGACACTGGGGTACCTGGGAACTTTATGGGGCAATCTGTCTGACCATGATTAAATCATTGTGAAGGCTATCGTGTCAGATGTCCGAAGTCGGGAAATAAGTGTTTTGATATACTACCACAAAAAGGTTATTTCGGGGTCAAAACACC
>VCCN01006885.1:7210471-7240126 GCA_006491835.1 Architeuthis dux
GGTAGGCCCTGCTGGCCTACGGCCTAAGACAAAAGGGATAATCTCATCTAACACATACTTTGTAACCCCACAACAAACTCTTAATATGTCTGGAAAAGACGTTATACATTTTTGGTTGGGGGTTCAATTTACAATGTCCGGCTGTATTCAACCTTGAAAATTCACTGCTCAACAAAACACGGGAGAAGTTACTTATTCATTGATCTTTTCCCGATTTTTTTAATTGATCACACCCAAATCTGCATGCTGCCAAAAGACGTTGGTCACGCGACAATCTATTGAGTGACTAACCCGACCTGTATTTTTTAGGTGGGATCAAGGATATTATTTTTTATTTAATGATAAAATTGCGATAAAATTTAAATTCTTTCATCAATGACTTCCTCAAGAAATTCATAACAAAGGATCTCGGATGGATAACGTGTACTTTTTATTAACATGGGCGGCCAAATTAACCTGGTTCATATGTTAACCCTTATAACACTGCCAGGCCGATATATCGGACTCGATAACGTAGCCAAAAACACTACACGGGCGATGTATCGGCCCAAAAAGGTCAGTCGGGCCAGCTTAAAAGCCTTTGGTGACAGTTTTGGTTGACGGTAATGTTTTATGCTATATGGCCAAAAAAGGCCATGGCGTTAAAAGGGTTAAAGTATATCTGCGATATTCTATCAAAAGATAATATTTTCCATAAACTACGATGATTCAGGATTAATTTGAAAAAGAAATTATTAAACGCTGCCAAATCGTTAATTTTTAATAATGTTTTTACGTGAAGCGAGGGGATATGAACACTTGACCTCGAAAACGTACTTGAAAAATTAAAAAAAGGCGTAAAGATGCAAATTAAAAATGTGTAATACGATTCTTTAAACTCGTGGTCGATTATTTATTTGCCGTTTTCATGTCCATAGGTAGAAGTGAATCAGACCATCGTTGTTTTCAACAAATTTTTAAAACCAATTCATTTATTTGGTAAAAAATTAACAAAACAAGTTTTGATGCGATTATTAGAAAACAAAAAAGATGAATGAAAATATCTTAAAATCATCGGCTGTTTTCAAAAAGGAATCGCCTAATTCCAGATCAATTTTTAGATTAAGGATAAAATATTATTAAATATTGAAAGATTAATCGTTATTGTTTTATGAGAATTAATTGTCATTTTTTTGTTTAATTTACAAAAAGACTTTTTTGTCTCTTTCTGCAAAAATTCTTTTTATTTATAAACAAAAAAAATAAGAGAACTTTATACTTACTTCTCTCTGTTTTCTTTCGCCTGATTTGTCTTCCTTAGGGCGATGCAACATTAGACAAAAACGGAGAAACACTAAATTTTAAATGAATTAAAAATGTCTGGGTTAAATTTTCTTTAAAAAACTTTTGTTTGTTTGCGATCAGAAAATGACTTGTAAAGAACGAAAATCAAGGGAGATAATTAATGAAAACAATGAAAGCACTCAGGTTTTCAAAATTAATATCCACTCAATAATGGAATCCTTAAATCTTACAGTAGTTTTTTTTTTCATTTCTCTTTTTGCATTAAATACAATAAACACATCATTTTTTTTAACAGAAAACCCACGAATGCAGAAATAATGACGAGAATTGTAATACTTTTTTTGTTATCCAGAAAGCAGGATATGCATTGCCCTTGAGCAGGGATCAACAAGGTCGTCCCGGGTCCATGACAATAACCCCACCGGACAATAACCCCACATTAAAACATAATTTAATTAATGAATATTTGTGTTTTTACATACACACATACATATATGCACACACATATACACGCACATAGATACACACATATATATTCACCCACAAATATCCACGCATACAGGTACACACACATAGACATACATACATACGCTTATACAGATAGACACATACACACACACACATACAGACATACATACATACATACATACATACATACATACATACATGCACACGTGTACACATGCTAATATATACACACAAGGTACCCGGAAAGGTGCCCACTATTCCAGGATCCATACACACATACATATACACACATACACATATACACGGACATGCATATACATAGATACACATACACGCACACACATACAAGCACATATACACACAGTGGGAGCTGGTCACATTGGCCGGCACCAACATCGGGCTTCCCGCTGGGGAGCAGTCGTCAGAGCTATGATTGTAAAACATTGATAACAATTTCAAATAAGTCTGAAATGTGTGATCATTATTATCCTCCGTGTGTATATGTACTTGTATGCGTGTGTGTGTATCTATGTATATGTATGTCCGTGTATATGTGTGTGCGTATATGTATGTTTGTATAGATCCTGGAATAGTGGGCACCTTTCCGGATACCATGTGTGTATATATGAGCATGTGTATACGTGTGCATGTATGTGTGTATGTATAAGCGTATGTATGTATTTGTGTGTGGGTGTATGTGTATGCATGTCTATGTGTGTATCTATGTGCGTGCGTATGTACAAACACAAATATTCATTAATTAAATTATGTTTTCATTAATTAAATTATGTTTTGATGTGGGGTTATTGTCCGGTGAGGTTATTCTCCGTATCCCGGTCGTTTCATACGTGACCTTGTGCCAGACTAAGCTAAATTTAGTAAATACATATGTGGGGTTGTATTGGGGCTTTCCCAACAGCATCAGTTGCCAGTGTTCAATCCCAGTTGAAAGCCAGGGTAAATAATACCTGCTCTTAGTACATGTAATTTGCACTTTTTAACACAAGCACACTTTTTGCTGGAATTTGTTTATCATCCAATAAAGTATTGATTTTTGACGAGACCCAAGTACCAAAATGAAAATTCTCCATAGGCCAAAATTTTAATATCTCAAAGTATGGACATGTTATGTATCATTAGAAAGCTCTTTTAATGCTGATTAATATTCACATAAGAACTATTGTCATAAAATCAACAGAATTTGTGTTCAAAAGTTGATCGAAATGTCTTCAGGAAATCGAATAAGCTGTGACTTATTGTGACTTCATTTGACTTAAAGTAAAGAAAATGACTCTGGTATGAAAATAATATTACTTTTTTTACACAATAATCACTTCCTGTATAGGAAATATAGGTTTATTCAATGTTCATAGGAAATGAGTATTCCTACATTTCCTATAAAAATTGAATAAACCAAAAAATTTAACCGAATTTTATGAAAATTCCTTTTACAGCTTATTCGATTTATTGAAGCCATTTTGATCAACCTTTGACCACAAATAATGCAAATTCTATTGATTTTATGACAATAAGAGCTTCTCATGATATATAACATGTCTATACTCTGAGATATCAAAATGTTGGCCCATGGAGCCAGATCTAGAAATCCACCAATTTCGATTTTGGGGCCAAATTTTCAACTGGGCTTGAACACTGGCAATTGATACTGCTGGGAAAGCCCCAATACAACCCACACGTATTTATTAAACTTAGCCTAGTCTGGCACAAGGTCACAAGTGTGGGATGACCTAGCTAACCCCTGCGCAATGGCAATGCAACCTGCCATCTGGATGACTAGTACCACTCATCAAAAACAAAGTATTACAATTCTCTTCATTATTTCTGCATTCGTGAGTTTTCAGTTTTAAAAAATGATCTGTTTATTGTATTTAATGGGGAAAAAAGAGAGAGAAATGAAAAAAATACTATTGTAAGATTTAGGGATTCCATTGTTGAGTGGGTGTTAATTTTGAAAACCCGAGTGCTTTCATTGTTTTCATTAATTATCTCCCTTGATTTTCGCTCTTTACAAATCATTTTCTGATCGCAAACAAAAGCTTTTTTTTAAAGAAAATTTAACCCAGACATTTTTAGTTTATTTCAGATTTATTGTTTCTCCGTTTTTCTCTAATGTTGCATTGCCCTAAAGGAAGACAAATCAGACGAAAGAAAACAGAAAGAAGTAAGTATAAACGTTCTCTTATTTTCTTTGTTTATAAATAAAAAGAATTAACCAGCAGACATCAACACCCTGTTTTAAAAGCGTAATTAAACATGAAAAAATTAGTTCTTGAGTTTTATCCTGGCTTTGCTAGAAAGAATAAAGAGGACAGATTTCAGTCAAGAGAAACGGAAAACAGATTTTCATTAATTATTAAGTAGAATATCGCAATGTTTCGGGGTTATTTTGTGTTTACTTTTCTCGGTTGTTTCTTTATATGCAAGTTGTTTTTTTTCATCAGGTGTCGATTTTCTGCTGGAAAAAAATATTTTGTAATTCCTATAAGTTATATAAACGTATTTGTAAGCAAGTTTTTGGATGTTTAATTTTACATGTTGTTAATAACAACAACAAATTACTTCTTCTTTCTTCGAAGGGTGTTTCTCTTCTTTCCTCAACAGAAAAATTAAACTGTTCTGTCAACAATGTTAAGAAATCTTCCAAAAATAAAGCAGGGCTCCGAAAATTGATTCGAAGAAAATTAGTTCATTTAATGATTAATTGACTGGATTTAGAAAAAACTTAAAATATATTGAAAATTAAGCTTGTCTGCAGTGTTTCAAATTTGAAACATATATGTTTTACATCTAGATTTAGATTATTTTGGTTGTTCTACATCTAAATCTAAACTATTTTGGTTTAGGTGTTGGATGTAAATTTAGATTTTTTTAAATGAGGCTCAAATATTTTAAGATTATTTTGGTAAAATCCTGATATTTTTGATGAATTGTGTGTTTTTGGTTTGATGACTACACAATTTCAGTTGGCTATAAAAATGGTAAATATTGGACTATCAAAACCTAGCAGATGACATATTGTTTTATTTGGGTTTTTTTTTCTTATTAAGGAGGATTAGGGTTAGGTTTAGGTCGCTATTTAAAATTAATTAAAATTAATTAATTTGTAATTAAAAAACACTATATTGTCTGCTGGGACTAGTAGAGTCTGTTAAAACCAGAAATTTGGGCTCACCATTTTCATAGACAGATTTAGCCATTTTATAACCAAATGAAATATGAAATTTAGAACTGAAACTTAAAAAAAAAACAGTTTGTCCTTTATTATATAAGTATCGGAAATGTTATCAAAATTCAATGAATATTTGATTTTTCGTAAAATTTTAAAATCTATGTTTTGCTTGTGAGAGCTTAGGGAAATTTTGGAATGCACATCATTATATAATCTGTTGTTTACACTGCTACAGCTTTTTTACACTATTTGTTTTCAAAATATCTCAGGTTCTATAAGGTGTACACAAATAATCTTTATTCAAGATTTCTTTCTAATCATTCTTCTTGATGCCACAAAAATTCTGATGATGAATCTATTTCCGGTAAGTTTTATCAGCGAAATCTGGATCTGCCTATGTTGAAAAGAGACACATCCTTCGAAGAAGGAATAAGTAATTTGTTTTTGTTATTAACATGTAAAATTAAACATCTAAAAACCTACTTTACCAATAAACTTAATTAATCTACGCTTATATAACTGATAGGAATCACAAAAGAATTTTTCAGCAAGAAATCGACACCTGATAAAAGTTGTTTGGAGAAACGACCAAGAAACGTAAATAAAAAATGACTTTGAAACATTGCAATATTCTACTTAATAATTAATGAAAATTTGTTTTCCATTTTTCTTGACTGAAATCTGGGCTTTTTTCTTTCTAGCAAATTCAAGAACTAATATTTTTCAAGTTTAATTACATTTTTAAAATAGGGTGTCGATGTCTGCTGGATTATTTCTCTGATCAGTCCAAAAATTCATTTTATAATGTAATGTTTTTTATCATCCTGTTCTTCCAATGTTCTTATTTAAGATGTAAAATAAAATTATCTCAGAAATTTCACTGTTTTTTAGAAGGTAGTTGGTGAAAAGCCAAGTCGGCAAAAGTGTTGTTCACCAAATAGGTTGTCTCCGAATTGTTCGCAAGAAGAAACTGCTTTTGGCTGACTTTGTGTCGCGACATGTCATTTGCTGAATCAACCGAGAACTGTATTAACAGGAACAAGAAAAATCAAATTAAAAAGTCTTTTGGTGGTACATTTTAATATCACTGAAATTAGCGAATACAGTTAAACTTTATTAAACTAATCGTGTTCATAAACACAATTAGTTTAACCAAGTTCTCCCATTTGCATTGTTTATCGCTAATTTCAACAATTTAAAAATGTCACTGTACTAACAACAGTCTTCATGAAACTATAAGAAAAAAAACATATGATTTTTTCCAACTGGCATTATGGTCGGTGGCGGTCAAAATCCTCCAAATATACTTCAAACTTAGTCTCTTTCAGTACCTCTGGTACTCGGTTCAAAGTGACCAAAAGTCAGTGATCAGTTTACCATTATAGTTATATTGTATTTTTTAGAATTTTTTTAAAGGCTCAGTGATGACAGTGTTTGATAAATGGGAGTGGTGGGTCCTAATAATTGTCTTTTAATAGGAAACAAATTCCTGGTTGGTTCAATGGTCTAATGGATTAAAAGCACCTATTATTGAAACTAATAAAATATTTCTAGGAGAACTATTTTATGTATGTAAAATAGGAAATTACCTAAAATTATGAATGGAATAATGATATATCTGATAAATTTGTGCTAAATAAATGAGAGTTGAATTGATACACTGATGTGAGTTTTCTACAATTCGTTTTAGCCACAAAACATTACAATTACTTTATTTAACTGAAACACCAAATATGATGTACGCAGGCCTAAAGGCATCACACAATCAGTGAAAATTGGGTGATCAGAATAGAATATATGGATTCAAATAAACTCCATGTATCAGATCAATACCTCTACAAAGTAAAGATTGAAGTACCAGAAAGTAAGTAAAATCACATTTCATATAATTTGTAAATTTATAGAAACCTAGTTAACATATATTTTATTTTGTGCTAAATTCTAGCAAAATCTGCTACTTTTTAAAAACTTTCCTGCTACTTTATGCAATTTGTTACTGGCAATGCTGACCCAAGGGAACTTATATCCTCACTTTTAGTGAAGATTTCCTTACCTGTTTTGTGTTGGGTGAATGCTATTTGCACGGTGGTGGAATAGAAGCACTAGTGAAAGATTTTAATAAACCCAATTGGTAAACCTTAAAAAGCATTTTTTCTGAAAACTAACAACTTCTAGGACAATTGTTAGGGTCTAATGGATCAATAGCACAAAAAATTACTGGTGAAAAAAAATTGTTTCTGTTTTTTCCAACTTGGTTAACGGATGTAGATCTTTAACAAACAATGCAATACTGGTATGTTTACTTGATTTCCTACTGAGTCATTCCATATCAAATCACCCAAGTAGAGAAAAATTGCCCAAGTCACCCTCTCAGAGTCCCCTGAATAATTTTAATTGATTTCATGCATTTTTCTGAATGAGCCTTCTGCTCCAACTTCCACCATTCATAGCTCCTTTGATATAGCATATACAGCTTTGAAACTTTTTGACTAGGGTGTATCTTATGTACCTTTCCTTCTAAAAGGCCCTGAAAATTCAAAAAGTAACAAAACAACGCCCCTTTTGAGAGCTTCTAACTCAAACAGTATGCTAGATAAAGCACTAAGGGTTTTCCTGTCAATTATGATATATTAGGCAATATGTATACAGTAACAATATTTTTTTACTGTTATAGGAGTGTCAGAATAATGTTTTGAAATGGGGTTGATCTTCAAAATTGCCTATTTTCATGTCCACATTTGACCATGTGGGCAGTTAACTATCATTTTCATAGTTTTTTATCGAATGTTTCGAGTAATCCATTATTTTTTCTGTTTATATCTTGCTTCACCTGAAACATAAATGTAAATTTGATCATGTGGGTAGTTAATCATCATATTTTTGTATTTATGGTCTTGTAAATATCATAAATCACTGATTGTTTGGTTGTAATAACATCACTGTTTAAAGTGAAATATACTTCTGTACATTTTCACATTTTTATGCTCTACAAGATTTCCTTCAACAAAATCTTTGTAAAATGTTTCCCTTTTTATGTATTTCTTATTCTGTCCTATTTGAAATGATGTATTATTTAAAAGGAAACTCATAACTTCATACAATAGAAATTATTTATATATATATACATATATATGAATGAATGAATGGCTTGGCAGCACGAAACAAGATTTTTGTGAAGGGTTTTCCAAAGCAGTAGTACCATAGACAGCAGAGCCTGTGTGCAGAGTAACCCTCCAGCCTGAGCAATGAAGTTTTAAGGTATACAAAGAAATCATATATATGAGTCATTTCATGTCAAGTGGACCAATTCTCTCCACTCAATCATCTCCAATTTTGTTCTGACATCTCTACTAAAAATCTTTTCTAAACGACTGTTTTGTTAAGATCCTAATAAATTGTGTGGGTGGCCATTGTTTACTGTCAACCGCAGCATCCCCCCATCCACTTATTAAATTGTGACCCCCCTGCTCATCCTGACCCACCACTCTGGCAATTAAGCCTCTAAGCGTAAGGAATGAGCATATGATTTTTAATAATACTTCTTTTCTTTCAGAGATTTCAACTGTAGTGGAAAAGTAATGAACCTCTCGGATGGTCACATAAAATATTGTATGCAGAAACTATGATCATAAATAATCAAGACAAACAATATAACAGTGAGTGAATTTGCATAAAATGAAAAGTTGACCAAAACGAACAGCAAAAAAAGCACTCATTCTGGTGAAATGTGATTCTTTGTGTTTTCAAGTGCCAATACTAAAAAGACACTAAAAATAAGCTATATTCATGTGCTAAGTGTCAATGTGTTCATTACAGGAGTTCACATAAAAGATAGACATGCAAACAAACATTGATGAGAATCCCTCTTCATGTCAAGGGAATGGATTGGAATTTTCACAGAGTTCAAATTTAAAAACTCACATACAAACACACACTGGAGAGAAACCATATTCATGTGAGGTGTGTGGTTCAACATTTATATTGAGATCATATTTTAAAAATCACATGCGAACACACACTGGAGAGAAACTGTATTCATGTGAAGTGTGTGGTTTAGCATTTTCGAAGTTATCAATTTTAAAAAATCACATGTGGACACACACTGGAGAGAAACCATATTCATGCGAGGTGTGTGGTTCCGCATTTTCAAAGAGTTCAAATTTAAAAATTCACATGCGGACGCACACTGGAGAGAAACCTTATGCATGTGAAGTGTGCAGGTCAGCATTTTCACTGAGATCACATTTAAAAGCTCACATACAAACACACACTGGAGAGAAACCGTATTCATGTGAGATGTGTGGTACAGCATTTTCACAGTCATCAATTTTAAAAACTCATATGAGGACACACACTGGAGAGAAACCATATTCATGTGATATGTGTGGTTCAGCATTTTCACAGAATTCAAGTTTAAAAATACACATGCGGACGCACACTGGAGAGAAACCTTATTCATGTGAAGTGTGTAGGTCAGCATTTTCACTGAGATCACATTTAAAAAGACACATGCAGACACACACAGGAGAGAAACCGTATTCAGGTGAAGTGTGTGCTTCAGCATTTTCACAGATATCAACTTTGCAGACACACACCTGTGAGAAAGCATTTTCAAGGGGCCCAGATTTGAACAATGGTGAGAAACCATATTCATGTGAAGTGTGTGGTTTAGCATTTTCAAAGTCTTCAAATTTAAAAACTCACATGCGGACACACACTGGGGAGAAACCATATTCATGTGAAGTGTGTGGTTCAGCATTTTCACAGCTATCACATTTAAAAACTCACATGCACACACACACTGGGGAGAAACCATATTCATGTGAGGTGTGTGGTTCAGCATTTATATTTAGATCATATTTAAAAATTCACATGCGCTCACACACGGGAGAGAAACCATATTCATGTGAGGAGTGTGGTTCTGCATTTAGACATATATCAACTTTAAAAGGTCACATGCACACACACACTGGAGAGAAACCATATTCATGTGAGGTGTGTGGTTCAGCATTTACGCGGCATTCAAGTTTAAAAATACACATGCGGACACACACTGGGGAGAAACCATATTCTTGTGAAATGTGTGGTTCAGCATTTACACAGTTACCACAATTAAAAAATCACATGCACACACATACCGGAGAGAAACCATATTCATGTGAGTTGTGTGGATCAGCATTTACACAGTTATCAAATTTAAAAAGACACATGCGGACTCACACTGGGGAGAAACCATATTCATGCGAAATGCGTCATTCAGCATTTTCCAGGGATACAAAATTGAAAATTCACATACAAACACACACTGGAGAGAAATCACTCATGTGAGGTGTGTGGTTCCTTTACAATGCCATCAAATTTGAGAACTGACATGCAAACACACTCTGGAGAGAAACGATATCTGTTTGATGGAAGTGGAATATCATTTTCACGGACTACAATTTTTCAAAAATAAAAACGAACACACTGGAGAGAAAGCACATTTATTTCAACTATTTGAGGTGGCATTCTTAAGTCATGCTATTTTGAAAAGACACATGCAAACACACATGGGAATGAAGCAATAACCTTGTTAGATATTTGATTCAGCATTTTTGTAGTGCTAATCTTGATAAATCCACTACTGACAACACACTGGATAGAAACATTATTCATGTGAAATATGTTACTCAAGGAATTCAATGAAAAATATCATAATCATGTGTAGTTCAATTTTGCTGTGTGCATGGCTTGTCCCAGGAGAAAGAGTGTAAAAATAATAAAAAAGTTGTTCATTTGAGAATTTATTCTAAAGAAAAAGGAAAAGAATTTTAAATGTCTTAGCCAACCACCGAAACAAATATGGCCATAATTTAGACCTGAAAAAAGCTTGATTAGTCAAGAATGATCACGATCACATCACATAGAATCTACCCTTATTTTGGATTGTAACGCCATACCACACTGCCTTGGGCCCCTTCACATAGCTTCCCACGTTGAGTCAATATGAATGGCAACCATACATACAAAATTGGATGAACAACCTTCACAGTTATCTACTGACAAACTTTTCCACCTCCATTACACTCCTTCACACTCATAAACTTATATACCCATATATACATGCCTGCCCATAATTTGACCACAGCTACAAACACACTTACAATCAGTATTATACAACCACATACACACATACTGAATATAACATGACCCTCAGATAATACTTAAGACTAGACATACACATTTGATAGATGAAACAGCATAACAGTAAAAATGACCTCTTCCAAATCCCCCCCCTCCTCCTGCTGTGAGGCTGGACTTTGACGTCACTAACCTTTGTTTTATAGTGTAGAATCATTTTTTCCACTTCTACCACTGGGGAATTCTGTATTCTACAGACAAAATGAATTAGGTGATAACAGCCACAAATGACTACAACTGTTGACATCTGAGTTCTGTGTGGACATCACTAGCCTCTGTTTTAATGTGTAGTATCATTTTGTTTTGCTGTCAACTTTATTAATTAATATCAGAATAGACATTCAATAATTGTTTTACTTTTGCTATTTCATTCCCCTCAGGAATGAAATAAATATTAATTACTTTTCCTCTATCATATGCAGTTAATGTTGACAACTTTATTAATAAATATCAGAATAGATATTCAATAATTGTTTAAGCAATTGTAAGGAAAGATATGTTAAAACAGGAATTTATATCATAAAATATTTTAAATTGAATAAGAAACATAAAAATAAATAAAATTATTTATGAAATTAAATGTTCCTATGAAGAGAAACCAAGCAAAATCACTCTGACTGACTGTTTTTAAGGACAAAAGAAGTTTAAATCCCTGAATTTATTTACTAACAACATGATCTAGGGAAAGCCTCCCACCTAGATATAGACAGCGGAATGAGGACATTCTGCCCCAACACCTTGGTGGGGGGGCCCTTGTGCCCCCCTCTATTTCGACACCCATAAGTCGTAGGGTACAACAGCTGAAACACTGTGTTAAAAAGAACAACCAAGATGAGGATAATAGTCTGAAAAAAACCTCTGTATATAAAAAGTTCAAGTCAATGAATTTTTCAACTGATTCTCAGTGAACAAAGAAAAAAGTTTGCAAATTTGTGGTAAATATTTCACTCTTTACTGGGGAAATTAAAAGTGATTGATGTTTAATAGAAATTCAAAATTAATTCAGACCAACTCCAATATTGTCTTCCATGTTAAAATAGAAAACATTTTCAAGTCAACATTGAAATATATATGGAGATATACTTTATAAAAAAATAAAAGACAATATCTTTGAGTTAGCAATGTTCATCTACTTTTTAACTGTATCCTAAGTTTAATTTGTGTATTTTACAGAACTTATAATTGGTTATGGGTTTGTTCTAGAGATTTAACTAAGAAAATATTGTTACGTCTCCCCCCCCCCTCCGTCTACAAGCTTGAAAGTTTACTCCTAAAGGCTACCAACCCCTATTAGACTTGAAACAGAAGAGAGCAATCTGCCATCTTTGATTTTTTTATCCTTCAGGGTGTGCTCAGGATTGTATGGATACCCGTATATGTAATTATAAGTTTGGGTCCAGGCAAGAGAGAAAAGACAGAGAGAAATGATAAATGACAAGACAAAAGAAAGGAATAGCTCTATATTTGAAGGCTTTAATTTAATGCAAAATGAACAGCAAACAGGGATTGAAAGCCAACACACGTCAAAGAGTGTGGGGGGGGGGTTTACTTTTCAGTCCACAATATGGGAGGACAAATCAGTTGGCTTTCAAGGGACAAAGACAAAACAGTTCACTTATGGAGATAGATATTTCAACTTTCCTTTTTATAAACAATCAACACAACTTACAGGAACGAATGAGCATTATCTTTCCAGTGGTCAGCAATTTCTACAGTGTATCAGGTAAGTAATATTATCTTGACCACACCATTCAATCACTGGCTATAGCTTTGTTTTCCTTGTGTGTGTTCTCAGTTTCTCTGGGCTCTCCCATACGGTCTGTCGGAGTCTCCTTTCTCTGTGATTTGGAATTCTTTAATCTAGACCACGTTGTCCAAAAGCTGTGAATCCAGCTGCCTACAGGTCTAATTCCATCAATAGACTCCAAGCCCTGCTCTCCTTCGTCCACACAAAAGACCATGCCCGTCTACTGATCATAACAACAACTGCCAATACCCGTTATTTCCTATTGGGTCTTCTGGGATTACTTACTTCCGGTTAACCAGTGAACCTTAGGAGTGATATTACCTTTGACCTGCTGGCAAGTAACTTTCCTTCTGACCACTTCCACAGTGCAGTCGTAATATCAGGTGAGGGGTCCAACTTAACAATATGTTTAGTGGGTGCTCTTAGTAAATAAAATATGGGTCCATTTGCACTTTTTAACACAAGCAAACTTTGTCAATTATTGATTTTTGATGAGACCCAATAAACAAAATTTGGCCCCAAAATACAAAATAGCAGATTTCGAGATCTGGCTTCATAGGCCAAAATCTTGATATCTCAGAGTATGGACATGTTATATATCATTAGAAAGCTCTTTTAATGCTTATTAATATTCACATAAGAACTATCAAAAGAATTTGCATTATTTGTGGTCAAAAGTTGATCAAAATGGCTTCAAAATTTGAATAAGCTGTAAATTTTAAACATTTGATTGAACTTATTGAATACTTATTTTCTATGAAAATTGAATAAACCAAAACATTTAACTGAATTTTAAGACAATTTCCTTTCAACTAAATGAAACAAAGTTATATCGTCAAACATACATTTTTGCAATTTACAGGATCACAAAACCTATGTTTAAGATCGTTCACCCTGGCCATTACAACTACAAAGTTGATTTATTTTGTGGCATGTGCCTTTGATCTTGCAGTGCTTTTGGCATCCGCAGCGCTTCACTATGAGTAATGCCTTGGAAGCTTCAGGTTGTGTCATCCGTAGTGGTTTATACTGACTTCCAGATTGTTTCCATCTCCATTCTGGATGATCAGGTAACATTTGAATTGGTTTTTTGCCCCTGTAAATTGCAAAAACTTATGTTTGATGATATAACTTTGTTTTGTTTAGTTGAAAAGAAATTTTCATGAAATTCAGTTAAATGTTTTGGCTTATTCAATTTTCATAGGAAATAAGTATTCCTACATTTCCTATACAGGAAGTGATTATTGTGTCCAAATATAATATTATGTCATACCAGAGTCATTTTCTTTACATTCCGTCAAATGAAGTCACAAAAAGTCACAGCTTATTTGATTTCATGAAGACATTTCGATCAACTTTTGAACACAAATTCTGTTGATTCTATGACAATACTTTTATGCGAATATTAATCAGCATTAAAAGAGCTTTCTAATGATATATAACATGTCTATACTTTGAGATATCAAAATTTTTACCTATGGAGCCTGATCTCAAAATCCGCCATTTTGAATTTTGGGGCCAAATTTTCATTTTGGTACTTGGGTCTCATGAAAAATCACTACTTTATTGGATGATGTCAAATCCCAGCAAAAAGTGTGACTTTTTTGTGTCAAAAAGTGCAAATTACATGCACTACTTACCCTGACTTTCAACTGGGATTGAACACTGACAGATGTTGCTGTTGGGAAAGCACCATACAACCCCACATATCTATTTACTAAACTTAGCTTAGTCCGGCACAAGGTCACATGTGTGGGCCGACCTTGCTAACCCCTGCTCAATGGAAATGCATCTTGTCTTCTGGATGACTAGTACCACTCATCAAAATAAAAAGTATTACAATTCTCTTCATTATTTCTGTATTCGTGAGTTATTTATATCTTACTTACAAGAGTAAAAGCACAAACAAAAACAGTTTAGAAATATTCTGTACATGATTTCACATTATTACTGTAATCTTAAGAATAGTAACCCCAACCCTACCCCTACCTGCCAACCCTAACTCTAACTTCAAACCCTAACCCCCAACTCTATCCCTAACTTCTAACCCTAACACTAACCTTACATTCCAACCCTAACACTAAACCTACCTACTAACCCTAACAGTAACTCAACGTGTGTTCAATTTTATTTATCAAGCATTTGCTTGAATAAGAAAAAAAATGGAAAAAAACCAAAATACAATCTCTTGAACCACATGAAATTGGTTGATATCAAGACCAGTTAAAAAATTTTAAAAAAATAAAAATGCCATTTTAAGGAATCTTCCCGTCTCTTTCGTTGACTTTAAATTCGCCATCAGCAGAAGCAGCAGTGAACTTCAGTAGTTTCCGGTATCAGAAAACAGCTGCGGAATAGTCCATATGGAGACGGGAAAGGTAATGATAGCCATTGTATTTGATGGAAAAAAGAAACAGAAATGAAAAATACTACTGTAAGATTTAAAGATTCCATTGTTGAGTGAATGTTAATTTTGAAAACCCGAGTGCTTTCATGGTTTTCATTAATTATCTCCCTTGATTTTCGCTCTTTACAAGTCATTTTCTGAATTTTAAAAGAAAATTTAACCCAGACATTTTTAGTTCATTTAAAATTTATTGTTTTTCTCTAATGTTGCATTGCCCTAAGGAAGACAAATCAGACGAAAGAAAACAAAAAGAAGTAAGTGTAACATTCTCTTATTTTCTTTGTTTAAATAAAAAGATTTGTTGCAGAAAGTGACAAAAACTTTTGTAAATTAAACAAAGAAATGACAATTAATTCTCATAAACAATAACGATTAATCTTTCAATATTTAATAATATTTTAAATCTAAAAATTGATCTGGAATTAGGCGATTCCTTTTTGAAAACTGCCGATGATTTTAAGATATTTTCATTCATCTTTTCTGTTTTCTAATAATCGCCTCAAAACTTGTTTTGTTAATATTTTCTAAATAAATGAATTGGTTTTAAAAATTTGTTGAAAGCAATGATGGTCTGATTCACTTCTACCTATGGACATGAAAACGGCAAAAACAATAATCGACCACCAGTTTAAAAAATTGTATTACAAATGTTTAAGTTGCATCTTTACGTCTTTTTATTTTCCAAGTACGTTTTCGAGGTCAAGTTTTCAGATCCCCTCGTTTCATGTAAAAACATTATTAAAAATTAACGATTTGGCAGAATTTAATAATTTCTTTTTCAAATTAATCCTGAATCATTGTAGTTTATGGAAAATATTTAACCCTTTTAGTGCTATGGCCTTTTTGACCATATAGCAAAAAACACTACCGTCAACCAAAACTGTCATCAAAGGTTTCTTCAGTTTTTAAGCTGGTCAGGCTGGCCTTTTTAGACCGATATATGGCCCATGTAGTGTTTTTGGCTACGTTATCGAGTCCGATATATCGGCCTGGCAGTGTTATAAGGGTTAACATATAAACTAGGTTCATTTGGCCGCCCATGTTAATAAAAGGTACACCTTATCCATCCGAGATTCATTGTTTTAAATTTCTCGAGGAAGTCATTGATGAAAGAAGTTATTTGTCACTTAAAATTTTATCGCAATTTTATCATTAAATAAAAAAAAATATACTTGATCCCACCTAAAAAAAAACAGATCTTGTTAGTCACTCAATAGAAACTGTCACATGACCAATGTCTTTTGGCAGCAGTGTTGGGGGTGATCAATTAAAGAATTGGGAAAAGATCAATGAATAAGTAACTTCTCCCACGTTTTGTTAAGCAGTGATCACTAAAAAAGTCTAAATTTTCAAGGTTGAACACTGCTGCACACAAACTAAGTAACCAATTTAGCATTCACTTACATTGTAAATTGAACCTCCAACCAAAAATCAATTTAGCAGGGGTAAATTTAAAAAAAAGAAAAGTCTCTCCCGGACATATTAAGAGTTTGTTGTGGGGTTATAAAATAGGGGTGAGATTATCCCTCTGATGTACCCCAACAATAAAAAGAATGAAATTTAAAGTGTAGGTTCAAGAGGAAATTCAACAAGGCTGTGTGATAACAATTTACAACTGAGTTTTATTCAGTTAAATTAACAACAAAATAGATATTGTTCAAAATGAGGTAAAGGTAATATGTAAGTTAGAATTAAAGTTCAATGTGCATGGCCAAATGTAATGGTAGTGAGTAGAGAGTGGGTTATAAAGAGAAACAGTCCATGTGTATGTGTTATATATCACCAGGAGTACAGAATTATTGTTCTTTTTGCTGGATTGTGTGCAAGTTTTAGATTATACCTAGGAATGGAAATTAGGCCCGACATGTTATTTAATAATAAGGATGTTTTACTAAACAAATTCCTATACAGGTGCTGTCCAGTGGGTTTAGACTCCCCTTTTGGGCAAAATACAATTTTAAAAGATTTTCATAAAATATCTAAATTAAGAAATTTTATAAATAAAAAAACCCAAATGATCCCAAGTAATCATGAATTAACCTTAAAAACAAAATTATATTATTTTGTTTTTCATCTCAAGATGTCACATTCTTTATAAATGTTTTATTTATTAGTTCTATGGTAAATTTCTTTGATTAATTCTTTTTATTTTACTCTTGTGTCAAAAAACTCACATATTACTTTCTTGTTTTTGATGTTTGAAATTTGTGTACTTCTTCATTATCTGTAGGCCATTCATTGCATTAGTCCATTTCGTCAATCCCCACATCTGTTCACTTTTTGTTTGTTTACTCCTCAGGCTACTATTCATTACTATTGAATTGCAGAAACGCTTCTTACCACTGACGAGTTGAATGCAGTAGGCTTTCATCACGTTACCGTGAACCATTGCTATAATTTTGTTGATGCCAAAACAGGAGTTGACACGCAAAAGCTGGCAGATGGAGGAACAAGGTGTAATGAGTGGAGTCTAGATAACAAAGAAGTATGGAAATGAGTTTATTTTTTCACACATTGACTTGTAAAAATAAATACTTCCTTTTAGACATCACTTTGCTCAAAATCCTGGATCCACCCTTATATGATATATATATATATGATTTAAAACACAATTTTTTTTTGTTAATATGTAATGCAATCAGCAAATATAGAGGTCTTTTCAAGAATCTACAAAAAAATAAAGTAATAGTTTGATTGTTAGATTACGAAAAAGAATTTCCTACTCTTTGCCTCAAGGTTATTAAAAAAATACATTTTTTGTATAGTAGGTACGTTTCTTGGCAGCATGATGCAAAGATCATAGCCTGATCGCATGTGTGATGTTCATTCATTACTAATTCACAAGATATTACAGGCATGTTAAGCCTCCACCATCCTGCTGTAATGAAATACTCTTAGGTGCCTAAATGCTGGGGGTGGGCAGGAATAAGCAGGTGGGTTGGAAAATCTGAAAGGTTTGAGAAAGATTTATAGTAGGGGTGGGGAGGCACATGGGAAGTAAAAACGTACAGTATTGAGAAGAACAAGAAAATTAAACTGAAAAGTCTTTTGGTGGTACAAATTAGATAAATACTATGGACAAACAAATCCTGATGTTTGCTTGAGATCAAGCAGGGAGCTCAGTACATAGTTGCAGAGTCAATAATATAGTATAGTAGCTTAGGGAAAAATCGGGAAAAAGTGTAAAAATCTGCATACTTGTATATTTTTTATGCTCTTTCTCATAAAACAGGATACACACGATCTGACAACTGTTGCTGCCAGCATCTGGATTTTAAAATGGCTGCCAAAAAAATTGCAATTTTTATATAGGAAAAGCTTTTAAGCACTCACAGAACCAAAAATGGTGATGATGGTATGTTAGGCTGAGTCGTCTTCACTCATACCGGGAATTGAACCCAGGTGCTAACCATTCCATCATCTGAGTGGACAATTAGTAAAGAAGTTAAGGTAACAATCATTCAGAATGTGAAAATGTGTGTACTATTAGATTTTTATACTCTTTTACATGAAAATAGTACACACATTATCTTACTATTGTGGCCTCCATCTTGATTTCAAAATGTCTATAATAAATTGCAACGAAAGAAAAGCCAGGAACGGAGAGAGATCCAATACTGATCAGCACAGATATTGGCAGCAATAAATTGATGGGCCTGCTGCCAGCTGAGTATTCAGAAATTGCCAACTCTTAGGTGCTTAACTGCTGGTGGGAGGCGGGATCAGAATAACCAGGGAGGAGGTAATCTGTCACAATTTAATAAGTGTGGGGCGGGGAATAAGCCAGTGGGTTAGGAAACTATGGCCACTGACACAATTTAGTAGGATTTGAGAAAGATTTATAGTAGGGGTGTAGTAGGCACATGGGAAGTAAAAACAAATTCTTTTAATGGTACAACATTTTAAAATTGGTGAGATTAGCAGATATAATTAAACTTGATTTAAACCAAGTTCTCCCAATTGCATTATTTTTTGCTAATTTCAACGATTTAAAAAAAAGTCTGGAATCCTTTAAGTTTGAAGTCTTATCTGAATTAAGAGTCCTCAAGTGAAAGTCTTAAATTGATGACCAAAAGTCATTGATCAGTTTACCATTATAGGTATATTGTAAATTGAACACCCTTCTAAAACCTATGAAAACAAAAATTAGCAAAGTTCTATGACTTAACCATCAAAAATGGATTGTATCATAAAGACAGATTTGACTGATCACCGCTAAAGAAACTAACATTTTTTAAAAAATGTCATACTAAACTGGCAAAGCAATGACTGTTTCAATTTTAGTAAAAAACGATTATTTTATTTTATTTTTTATTAAATCAAGTATTGTAAATCATTTTTATTAATTTTTGACTGCTCTTTACCTTCATCTTAATTTTTAGTAGTTTAATCACAATGTGTAAAACGGTTTACAATAAACGAATAATAGCTTTTTTATTAAAACCAAGTTGAATTGTAATTAAAAACATCTAAAAGTTAAGATAAAGTAAAATATTAGTTAAAAATTAATAAAAATGGTTTACAATATTTTGTCTAAATAAAAATTAAATTGTAAAAATCCCGTTTTTTACTAAAACCAAAACAATATGCTGCCATGCCAGCCTTACTGATATTGTGATTAAACAAACTAAAAATTAGATCCTACTAAATTGTGTCAGTGGCCATTGTTTCCTATCAACCCTGACTTATTCCCTCCCCCATCTGCTTATTAAGGTGTGACAAATTTTCTAGCCACCCTTCTTGCCCCCCCCCCCTTCGGGCAATTAATTAAGAGTAAGGAATGGGCATATGATTTTTAATAATACTTCTTTTCTTTCAGAGATTTCAACTGTAGTGGAAAAGTAATGAACCTCTCTGATGGTCATATGAAATATTGTATGCAGAAAATATGATGATAAATAATCAAGACAAATATAACTGTGTGAGTGAATTTGCCGATACTAAAAATAAGCTATATTCATATGCAGAGTGTCAATGTGTTCATTACAGGAGTTCACATAAAAGATAGACTTGCAAACAAACATTGGAGTATCCCTCTTCATGTGAAGTATGTGGTTTTTCACAAACGTCAAATTTAAAAACTCACATGCAGACACACCGGAGAGAAACCATATTCATGTAAGGTGTGTGGTTCAGCATTTACACAGTTATCAACTTTTAAAAATCACATGCGCACGCACACTGGCGAGAACCATATTCATGTGAAGTGTGTTGTTCAGATTTTTCACACACATCAACTTTTAAAAATCACATGCGCAGACACACTGGAGTGAAACCATATTCATGTGAGGTGCGTGGTTCAGCATTTACACAGTTATAATTAAACACTCACATACAAACACACACTGAAGAGAAAACATTCATGTGGGGTGTGTGGTTCAGATTTCTCACATACATCAACTTTAAAAAATCACATGCGCACACACACTGGGGAGAAACCATATTCATGTGAGATGTGTGGTTCAGCATTTACACAGATGACCTTGAAAAATCACATGTTGACACACACTGGTGAGAAATCATATTCATGTGAATGTGGTTCAGCATTTACACAGATAGCTTTAAAAACTCACATGCACACTGGCGAGAAACCATATTCATGTGACGTGTGTGGTACAGCATTTTCTCAGATATCAACTTTTTTTTTTTTAAAATCACATGCAGACACACAACTGGGAAGAAACCATATTCTTGCATAGTTTGGGATTCAGCATTTTCAATGGCAGCAAATTTGAAAATTCACATGCAAACACACACTGCGGAGAAACCATATTCATGTAAAGTGTGAGTTCAGCATTTTCACAGATATCAAATTTGACAAGACACATGTGGACACACACTTGAGAGAAACCATAATCACATAAATTGTGTGGTTTATCATTCAGTTCAGTTTCATAAACCCACATGCAAATACACTGGAGAGAAACAATATTTGTGTGGAATGTCAATTTGGTGGAGTACCATTTTTCAAATATAAAAGTGAACATACTGGAGAGAAAGCACATTTATTTCAACTATGTGAAGTGGCATTCTTAACTTGTGCTATTTTGAAAAGACACATGCAAACACAGGAATGAAGTCATAACCTTGTGAGTTGTTTGATTCAACATTTTTGCAGTGCTAATAATCCATTACTGAAAACACACTGGATAGAAACATTATTCAGGTGAAGTGTGTCACTCAAGGAATTCACTGAAAAATGTTATAATCATGTGTAGTTCAATGTTGCTGAGTACATGGCTTCTGAAAGAGTATAAAAATATCAGTATTTATAGAAATAATCAAAAAAATTGTCATTTGAGAATTTGCTCTAAATAAGAAGAAAAGAAAAAGAATTTGAAACACCTTAGCCAACAATTGAAACAAATGTGGCCATAATTTAGACCTGAAAAAAGGTGAATTAGTCAAGAATGAACATGACGCCACAAAACACAAGCACATACAATCTGCCCTTGTTTCGGAGTGGAACACCATACCACAATGCCTTGTGCCCCTCTATATAGCACATACAAAATCGGATGAATAACCACACAGTTATCTGCTGACCCCTTAAACTTTTCCACCTCCCCTACATCCCTTTACACTCATAAACTTATATACATGTCTGCACACACGATTTGACTACAGACTTACACACTCAAAATCAGTATTCCACAACCGCATACACACATACTGAATATACACAAAGTAACATGACCCTCAGATAATACTTAAGACTAGACACACACATAACAGTAAAAAATGACCTCTTCTCCTGCTGTGAGGCTTGACTTTGATGTCACTAGCCTTTGTTTTAAAGTGTAATATCATTTTCTTTTCCACTTCTAACTCTGAAGAAGTCTATGGATGAAATGCATTAGGGTCTGAAAGAGAATGAAAATAAATTCATTTTATTGTAAATACTCAATCAACAGCAGCAGCAATTGAATAAATAATTTTTTTTCATAAATCTCATACAGACATGATCATACATCAAATCCTTTTTTTCTTCATAAATCTTATACACAATATGTATTGTAAGTAGTAAATAAATACCACATTTACAATAGATGCTTTTTTTTTCATTAATTGTAAACATTAACATTAACCCCCATCGCAGTAGTTTTAGGACAAAAAGTTAACCTGTGTTTTTTGTGAATAGCAAACTCTGAAAAAAGTGACCAATCAACGTGTGGTAAGATGAACTTCAGTGAAATGATTGCTACCCCTATATCATCACTTGTTGTTTTTATGAAATGACTGTGTTTGTCTTGATACAGAGTCGGGTATAGTTGAACCCAGATATATTGCAAAAAAGCAAAATACCAGAAAGAGTTATGCATAGTCATGGTATCAAATAGAGATGTGGTGGTCCAAAAAGACCAGGGCCTTTCACCAGCATTGGGGCTAGGAAAATCATGAAGAAGAAAAGAAAATTACTGGAACAAAGGGGACCAGGGCTTCATGCTGGATTTATTGTTGTCATGGCTTCTTATAGAAATCCACTACCGGAACTGACTCACGAGAAAAGGGAACTATACTTATTTACGTATTTCTCTTCAGCTTGGTGATTAAACTAGCCTGGTAAAAATTACTATCAAATAGCAAAGTGGCTGTTACACTATCAGAATTGACATTCAATAATTGTTTTACTTTTGCTATTTCCTACCCCTCGGGAATAAAAGAAATATTAATTACTTTTCCTCTGACAACTTTATTAATAAATATCAGAATGAACATTCTGCAATTGTAAGGAAAAATATGTTAAAACAGGAATTTCTATCATAAAATATTTAAATTGAATAAGAAACATAAAAATAAATAAAATTAATTATGAAATTAAATATTCCTATGAAGAGAAACCAAGCAAAATCACTCTGGCTGACTGAGACTGTTTTTAATATTTATTTCTTCAAGAACAAAAGAAATTATGCATGTTTAAATTTAAAAATTTCAAACTCTGCATTTCCTGAATTTATTGAACAAAAGAAATGAAAGGTAAAATTACAATCATACTGTTTGAAGATTCCATTCCAAGATGACAATACGTGAAGTCAGCAAATTCATGGCATCATGGGGTTTAAATAACCCTTTCAAACATTCTGCCCCCCCCCCCCATCTGCGACACACATAGGTCGTAGGTTACAACAGCTGAAACAATGTTAATGTAATGAAATACACTCAGGTCGTGTGTTTTGTGTTCGCTTGCTGAAGGATGGAGGGTACAGAAGACTGGTGTTTTGGGGAGTAGTATTAGGCTTAACACCTTACAGGAATGAATGAGCATTATCTTTCCAGCAGTCTGGAATTTCTACAGTGTATCTGGTAATTAATATTATCTTGACCACACTGTCCAAGAGCTGCGACCACTGGCTATAGCTTTGTTTTCCTTGTGTGTGTTCTCAGTTTCTTACGGTCTGTCAGAGACTCCTCTCTGTGCTGTTTGGAATTCCTTAATCTAGATCACGTTGCCCAAAAGCTGCGAATCCAGCCGCCTACAATGAACCCAGCAGTGATATTACTTATGTCCCTTTGACCTGCTGGCAAGTAACTTTCTTTCTGACCACTTCCACAGCTCTGTCTTAATATCAGGTGAGGGAGGCATATACATATATATCAGGTGAGGGAGGCATATACATATATATCATTAGAAAGTGTATTTTATCAGCTTTCCAATGGTGTATGTTCACTTAAAAGGTTACAGCCCAAAATGTGAAGCTAAGTATTCAAAATCAAGAAAGTATTGAAAGTAAAGAAAATATTTATTTTTTTCCATAATAATCAATTCCTCTATAGGAAATGTAGGAATACTCATTTCCTATGAAAATTGAATGAACCAAAACATTTAACTGAATTTTAAGAACATTTCCGTGCTTGGTAGATTTTTTGTGACATGTGCATTTGCTCTTGCAGCTCCTTTGGCATCCACGGTGCTTCACTACAGATAATGCTGTGGAAACTTCAGGTTGTGTCATCCGTACTGGTTTATACTGACTTCCAGATTGTTTCCATCTCGATTCTGGGTGATCAGGTAGCATTTGAATTGGTTTTGTGCTCCTCTAAATTGCAAAAACTTGTGTTTGATGATATAACTTTATTTCATTTAATTTTTTAAAAAGTGATGTGTTTATTGTATTTAATGAAAAAAAAGAGAGAAATGAAAAATACTACTCTAAGATTTAAGGATTCCATTGTTGAGTGGATGTTAATTTTGAAAACCTGAGTGCTTTCATTGTTTTCATTAATTATCTCCCTTGATTTTGGCTCTTTACATGTCATTTTTTTTAAAAGAAAATTTAACCCAGACATTTTTAGTTTATTTAAAATTTATTGTTTCTCCGTTTTTCTCTAATGTTGCATTGCCCTAAGGAAGACAAATCAGACGAAAGAAAACAGAAAGAAGTATGTATAAACGTTCTCTTATTTTCTTTGTTTATAAATAAAAGAAATTTTTGCAGAAAGAGACAAAAAAGTCTTTTTGTAAATTAAACAAAGAAATGACAATTAATTCTCATAAAACAATAACGATTAATCTTTCAATATTTAATAATATTTTATCCTTAATCTAAAAATTGATCTGGAATTAGGCGATTCCTTTTTGAAAATTGCTGATGATTTTAAGATATTTTCATTCATATTTTCTGTTTTCTGATAATCACATCAAAACTTGTTTTGTTCATTTTTTGCTAAATAAATGAATTGGTTTTAAAGATTTGTTGAAAACAACGATGGTCTGATTCACTTCTACGTATGGACATGAAAGCAGTAAAAAAATAATCGACTGCGAGTTTTAATTTGCACCTTTACGTCTTTTTTCTTTTAAATAGGCATCCCTGCGGAGTACGTGACCCAACCCACTTATGGAAAATTGACACCTTGATAAAATAAATGGCAAAAATTGTAAAAAAAACTTAATTTTATCGTCGAAAAATGTTAGTGTCATTAGTAAGTTGAAAGATTGGCAAAATATATGCGATAAAAATTATTTGTGTACACCACCTTATAGAACCGAAGATATTGTTGAATAAAAATAGCATAAATATGCACGCAAGATATAAACAAAACTGGTTTGTAATAATAAGTAAGTAAATTTTCTCTTTTTAACGAGCAAAAAACACCTAGATTTTAAAAATTACAACACATCAACTACTTATTGGATTTTAATAAAATTTTCAATATTTATCTAATAACGGATGAATATTTTTTTAAATGAGTTTGTATTCCAAGTTACGGTGAAAAATATTTTTTCATTGTGATTAAAAAAACTCCCTTTAAAACATTTCATGATTTATTTCATGCATTATGTGAGGATCAGGCGGAAAATTCTGCTTCCATTTTTTAAAAAGCTAGATGGCACATTTCTGTAAAAAATGTTATGTAAAAAACTGAGAAAAAAATATTGTTCTAATTGCCAATATTTTTATTAATTTCGCTATTTTCCGTAAAAAGAGAAATAATCTTAGCATAAATTTTTTTTTAGAGAGAATTTTAAAAAATCGATGATTTTTGAGAATCCAAATTTACTCTATTTCTATTGTCATCGCACTAATTTTGTTCTCATATGATGTACCAAAAGGGCAGGTAACGATATGTAACAAACCGAAACTGCTGGAAATTTTTTAAAATTAATTCTTTTGTTATTTTTGGGCATTATTTTTGTATGGATGGCCATACAGGCCACAGAGATGCTTATTTAGTGCTAATGCATTTTTGACCGTATAGCAAAAAACACTACTGTCAACCAAAATGGTTTTTAAGCTGGCCTTTTTAGACCGATATATATCGATGTGTAGTGTTTTGGGCTATGTTATGGAGTCCGATATATCGACCTGGCAGTGTTATAAGGGTTAACATATAAACCAGGTTCATTTGGCCACTAATGTTAATAGAAAGTACACGTTATCCATTTCTTGAGGGAGTCATTGATGATAAAAGTTATTTGTCACTTTAAATTTTATCGTAATTCTATCATTAAATCAAAAAGAATATCCTTGATCCCACCTAAAAAACAGGTCTTGTTAGTCGTTCAATAGAAACTGTCATGTGACCAACTTCTTTTGGCAGCATTCAGTGTTGGGGGTGATCATTCAAAAAATTTGGAAAAGATCAATGAATAAGTAACTTCTCTCGAATTTTGTTAAGCAGTAATCACTAAAAAAAAGTCTAAAGGGACCAATTTAGCATTCACTTACATTTTAAATTGAACCCCCAACCAAATAATCAATTTAGCGGGGAAAGTTTCAAAAAACAAAAAACATGTCTCCTCCTGACTTATTAAGAGTTTGTTGTGGGGTTACAATGTAGGGGTGTGTGTTAGATGAGATTATCCCTTTTGTCTGGGAAGACAATTATTTATGAGAAAAAATTGGCTCCTGGCAAAGGTGTAGGAAGTCTGATTGGTTGAATATTATTTTAATGTAGATATTTGAGGTTTTCCAATAGTTAATACTTTTTGCAGGGAAAATTTGTATAGGAAAATTGGTGCAGAATCCCTGGTGTACTTCTTCATTATCTGTAGACCACTCATTGCATTCGTCCATTTTGTCAATCCCCACATCTGTTCACTTTTTGTTTGTTTACTCCTCAGGCTACTATTCATTACTATCGAATTGCAGAAATGCTTCATACCACCGAGGAGTTGAATGCAGTAGGCTTTCATCACTTTATGGTGAACCATTGATATGATTTTGTTGATACCAAAACAGAAGTTGACACTCAAAAAGCGGGGCAGATGAAGGAACAAGATGTAATGAGTGGAGTCCAGATAATGAAGAAGTACGGAAATGAGTTTACTTTTTCATATATTTATTTGTAAAAATAAATTTTTCCTTTTGGACACCACTCTGCTCAAAATCCTGGATCCACCTTTATATGATATATATTTGATTTATATATATGATTTATATATATGATTTTAAAAAGTAAAGTAATCATCAGATGAAGATGATTTGGTGAAAAATAGTTTCATTGTTAGATTATGAAAAAGTATTTCCTACTTTTTGCTTAAAGACAATTAAAAAATACATTTTGTGGACAGTAGGTATGTTTCTTACTTGTCAGCATGATGCAAAGATCATAGCCTGCTCCCACGTGTAATGTTCTTTCATTACTTCCCAAGATATTATAGACATGTTAAGCTTCCATCATCCTGCTCTAATGAAATACTCTTATGTGCTTAATTTGGGAGGGTGGGTCTCAGAATAAGCAGGGGTGTTGGAAAATCTGAAAAGTTTGAGAAAGATTTATAATAGGGGTGGAGAGGCACATGTGAAGTAAAAACGTACAGTATTGACAAGAACAAGAAAATTAAACTGAAAAGTCTTTTGGTGGTGCAAATCAGATAAATGCTAATAAATGAGTGTTGAAAACATCCTGATGTTTGCTTAAGATTAAGCAGGGAGTTCAGAACAGAGTCAATAATATAGTATAGTAGCTTAGCGAAAAATCGTGAAAAAGTGTGAAAATCTTCATACTATTTTTTATGCTCTTTCACATAAAAACAGGACACACATGATCTGACTACTACTAATCATTTTTATTAATTTTTGACTGCTATTTACTCTCATCCTAATTATTAGTACTTTTAAAAATCACTGTGTAAATACGGCTTACAATAAATGAATAATAATAGCTTTCTTACTAAAACCAAGTTGGATTGTAATTATAAAACAACTAAAAGTTAAGATGAAGTTAAATAGTATTTAAAAACTAATAAAAATGGTTTACAATACTTTGTCTAAATAAAAATTAAATTATGAAAATCACTTTTTTTACTAAAACCAAAACAACGCTGCCGTGCTGGCCTTACTGAAATTGTGATTAAACAAACTAAAAATTAGTAGTCAATATTAATAAAAATGGTTTACAATACTTCATTTAATAAAAACATAAGATAAAATAATCCTCATAATGCGATCCATTTTTGAAGGTTAAGTTGTCCAACTTTGCAAAAACATTTTTTAGAATCTCTTTTAAGGCTCTGTGATAAAAGGGGGTGGGGGGCTCCTAATAATTGTCTTTTGATGGGAAAATTTTGACAACAATGTTTATTGCCCCTCCAACTATTGGGGAGGAGAGAGTAAAGATGGACTCTCAAAAATTACTTAAAGGGGTGTCCTAATAAATGTGTGTTGAACTGAAAAATTGGTAAAAAGAAATGATAATACACATGTAAACTGTGATCAATGTGAGTTTTCTACAATTCATTTTAGCCTCAACAAAATTACAATTAATTTTTTTTAACTATGATGTATGCAGGCCTAAATGCATTACACAATCAGGTGACACATTGGGTGATCAGAATAGAATATAGGGATTCAAATAAACTCCATGTATCAGATCAATACCTCCACAAAGTAAAAAATTGAAGTACAAGAAAGTAAGTAAAATCACATTGTATATAATTTGTAAAAACTTTTAAAAACCTTCCAGCTACTTCATGCAATTTGTTTCTGGCAACCCTGAAGCAAAGGAGCATGATATCCTCACTTTTAGTGAAGATTTCCTTACCTGTTTTGTGTTGGGTGAATGCTATTTGCAGGGTGGTGGAATAGAAGCACTAGTGAAAGATTTTAATAAACCCAATTGGTAAAAAAGCATTCTTTCTAAAAAAACTTCTAGGAAGATTGTTAGGGTCTAAAGCACAAAAAATTACTGGCGAAAAAAAAATTGTTTCTATTTTTTATTCGACTTCATGCATTTTGCTGAATGAGCCTTCTGGTCAAACTTCCAACATTCATAGCTCCTTTGATATAGGGTCATTACATGTCAAGTGGATGAGTGGTCCTCACACGACCATCTCAGATTTTGCATATATGTTCTTTTGGGTCTGTAATGAAGTCCTGTACAATTTTAGCTCAATATTTTTACTCATTCAGTCACTATGGATCCAAGAACGAGAACTACTTTGTTGAAGCGACGGTGGCCAATTGTTTTTTCCATTTTCAACTAGCAACCATTCCACAACAGGAACTAATACTGCAGTGACAATTTGTTCTTGGGGCCAACTTCATATGTTGATTTTGAAAATGTAATCAGTCTAGCTCTAGAAAGCATAATTTTTTCAGAAAAAGATGGCAAAGTGGGCTCCAAATTTCATTGGTATTTCCGAGAAGCCATTTTTAAGTGATCATTACTCAAGACCTAGCAAACTTTGTGTGCTCTGTCTGGCAAGGAAGAGACTGATGTCAATGCACTACAGAATGTTACAATCTGGATCTTTCTAGCTCCTGAGATATAAGGTCTCAAAAATGACCCGAATTAAAAAAACAACAAAAATGAACATGTGGAACAAGCTGCACAATTTTCTACCAAGAACCACTGAAAAGAGCAATGTTTAAAACACTTGGGGCACTCCAGAATCTATATATAAAGTTGACCCTGAGAACAAATTTTCAGTGC
>VCCN01006885.1:7246347-7258785 GCA_006491835.1 Architeuthis dux
GTTTTTTACACACAAATTTTATAAGGTAGACTTTTGGCAGAATTTATAATTTAATGCATATTTGTGTTTTTTACATGATATTTTATGATTCTTTTGTTTTGTTAATATGTAATGCAATCAGCAAATATAGGTGTTTTCAAGTTATTTCGTAATTTCAAACTCTTTAATTGAAGAATCTACAAAAAAAAATCAAGTAATCGTCAGATGAAAAATAGTTTGATTGTTAGATTACGAAAAAGAATTTCCTACTCTTTGCCTCAAGACAATTTTTAAAAATACATATTTTGGATAGTAGATACGTTTCTTGGCAGCATGGAGCAAAGATCATAGCCTGATCGTACGCGTGATGGTCATTCATTACTAATTCCCAAGATATTACACACATGTTAAGCCTCCATCGTCCTGCTGCAATAAAATACTCTTAGGTGCTTAATTGGCGGTGGTGGAGGGCAAGCAGGAATAAGCAAGTGGGTTGGAAAATCTGAAAAGTTTGAGAAAGATTTATAGTAGGGGTCGCGAGGCACATGGGAAGTAAAAACGTACAGTATTGAGAAGAACAAGAAAATTAAACTGAAAAGTCTTTTGGTGGTACAAATCAGATAAATACTATGGACAAACAAATCCTGATGTTTGCTTGAGATCAATCAGGGAGCTCAGTACATAGTTGCAGAGTCAATAATATAGTATAGTAGCTTAGGGAAAAATTGTGCTAAATGGGAAAAAGTGTGAAAATCTGTATACTTGTGTACTTGCTCCCTGATTGATCTCAAGCAAACATCAGGATTTGTTTGTCCATAGTATTTATCTGATTTGTACTCTTTTTATGCTCTTTCACATAAAACCATGACACAAGATCAGACTACTACTAATCATTTTTATTAATTTTTGACTGCTATTTACTCTTATCTTAATTTGGCACATGGGAAGTAAAAACACAGTATTGATAAGAACAAGAAAATTAAACTGAAAAGTCTTTTGGTGGTACAAATTAGATAAATACTATGAACAAACAAATCCTGCTGTTTGCTTGAGATCAAGCAGGGAGCTCAGTACTTAGTTTCAGAGTCAATAATATAGTATAGTAGCTTAGGGAAAAATCGTGAAAAAGTGTAAAAATCTGCATACTTGTATATTTTTTATGCTCTTTCACATAAAAACAGGACACACATGATCTGACAACTGTTGCGGCTGCCATCTGGATTTCAAAATGGCTGCTTAAAAAATTGCAATGTTTATATGGGTAAAGTTTTTAAGCGCTCCCAGAACCAAAAATGGTGATAATGGTATGTTAGGCTGAGTATGGATCGTATCATAAGGATAGATTTGACCGATCACCGCTAAAAAAACTAACATTTTTTTTTTACTCTCATACTAAGCTTGCACCGCAATGACTGTTTGAGTTTTAGTAAAAAAACAATTATTTTATTTTATTCTTTATTAAATCAAGTATTGTAAATCATTTTTATTAATTTTTGACTGCTATTTACTCTCATCCTAATTATTAGTACTTTTAAAAATCACTGTGTAAATACGGCTTACAATAAATGAATAATAATAGCTTTCTTACTAAAACCAAGTTGAATTGTAATTAAAAAAACAACTAAAAGTTTAGATGAAGTTAAATAGTATTTAAAATTAATAAAAATGGTTTACAATACTTTATCTAAATAAAAATTAAATTACAAAAATCATTTTATTAAAACCAAAACAATAACGCTGCCATGCGACCCTTACTGAAACTAAAAATTAGGATGAATTTAAATATTAGTAAAAAATTAATAAAAATGGTTACAATACTTCATTTAATAAAAAATAAAATAAAATAATCGTTTTTTACTAGAACTCAAACAGTCATTGCTGTCTTAATACTCGAGTAAATAGAAATACTGTGTTAGCTTTAATGGCGATCAGTCAAATCAGTCCTTATGATGCGATCCATTTTGGGAAGTTAAGTCGTCCAAATCTCGGAGGAGAGCGTATAGATGAACTCTCAAAAATTAATTAAAGAGGTGTCCTAATAAATGAGCATTGAACTGACACATTGCAATTGATTTTTTTAACTAAAACACCAAATCACTTTTAGTGAAGATTTCCATACCTGTTTCATGTTGGGTGAATGCTATTTGCAAGGGGGGGGGGATAGAAGCACTAGTGAAAGATTTTAATAAACCCAATTTATAAACCTTAAAAAGCATTTTTTATAAAAACTAACAACTTCTAGGAAGATTGTTAGGGTCTAATGGATTAAAAGCACTGGTGAAAAAGAATTATTTCTATTTTTTTTCGACTTGGTTAACGGATGTAGATGTTTACAAAACAATTTCCTACTGAGACATTTCATATCAAATCACCCAGGTTGAGAAAAATTTCCCAAGTCACCCTCTCAGATTCCCCTAAAAATATTCACGGGTGCTCCTATACCAAACTTATGGAGAAATCCTAAAGATTAGATCTGTATCACTGATAAGTTTGTATTTTGCTGAATGAGCCTTCTCGTCCACCTTCCAACATTCATAGCTGCTTTGATATAGCATATACAGCTTTGAAACTTTGTGCCTAGCGTGTCTTATGTACTTTTCCTTCTAAAAGGCTCTGAAAATTCCAAAAGTAATAAGACTATGCCCCTTTTATATATATATATATATATATATGGGTCATTCCATGTCAAGTGGACCAATGGTCTCCACTCAACCATCTCCAATTTTAATCTGACATCCCTACTAAAAATATTTCCCAAACGACTAAATTGTGTCAGTGACCATTGTTTCCTATCAACCCTAACTTATCCCCTCCCCCATCCACTTATTAAATTCTTACAGATTTTCTAACCCCCCTTCTTATCCCCTCCCCCTACCCGGCAATTAAGCACCTAAAAGTAAGGAATGAGCATATGATTTTTAATAATACCTCTTTTCTTTCAGAGATTTCAACTGTTGTGGAAAAGTAAGGAACCTCTCCAATGGTCATATGAAATATTGTATCCAGAAAATATTATGATAAATAATCAAGACAAATATAAATGGGAGTGAATTTGCAGTTGACAAAACGAACAGCAAAAAAAGCACACATTCTCATGAAATGTGATTCTCTGAGTTTTCAAGTGCCAATGCTAAAAGGTTACTAAAAATAAGTTCACATAAAAGATAGACATGCAAACAGACATTGAGAAGAACCCATCTTCATGTGAAGTATGTGGTTTAGCATTTTCAAAGACTTCAAATTTAAAAACTCACATGCGGACACACACTGGAGAGAAACCATATTCATGTGAAGTGTGTGGTTCAGCATTTTCACATATATCAACTTTAAAAGAACACATACGCACACACACGGGAGAGAAACCATATTCATGTGAAGGGTGTGGTTCTGCATTTACACATTTATCAAATTTAAAAACTCACATGCGCACACACACCGGAGAGAAACCATATTCATGTGAGTTGTGTGGTTCTGCATTTATATTGAGATCATCTTTAAAAATTCACATGCGCACACACACTGGAGAGAAACCATATTCATGTGAGGTGTGTTGTTCAGCATTTACACAGATAACATCTTTGAAAAATCACATGTTGACACACACTGGTGAGAAACCATATTCATGTGAAGTGTGTAGTTCAGCATTTACACAGATATCAGCTTTAAAAACTCACATGCACATACACACTGGGGAGAAACCATATTCCTGTGAAGTATGTGGTTCAGCATTTTCACAGTTATCGCATTTAAAAAATCACATGCGCACACACACTGGGGAGAAACCATATTCATGTGGCGTTTGTGGTTCAGCATTTTCAACGTCAGCAAATTTGAAAACACACGTGAAGATACACACTGGAGAGAAATCATATTCATGTGACGTGTGTGGTTCAGCATTTTCAAGGGATACAGATTTGAAAATTCACATGCGAACACACACTGGAGAGAAACCATATTCATGTGGAGTGTGTGGTTCAGCATTTTCACAGATGTCATCTTTAAAAAGACACATGCGGATACACACTGGGGAGAAACCATATTCTTGTGTAGTGTGTGGTTCAGCATTTTCAATGACAGCAAATTTGAAAAGACACATGCGAACACACACTGGAGAGAAACCATAATCCCATAAATTGTGTGGTTTATCATTTTCCCACATGCAAACACACACTGGAGAGAAACAATATTTGTTCAACTGTGTAGAATATCATTTTCATGGAGTACAATTTTTCAAAAATAAAAGTGTACACACTGGAGAGAAAGCACATTTATTTCAACTATTTGTAGTGGCATTCTTAACTTGTGCTATTTTGAAAAGACACATGCAAACATACATGGGAATGAAGCCATAACCATGTGAGAAGTTTGATTCTGCGTTTTTGCAGTGCTAATCTTTAGAAACATTATTCATGTGAAGTGTGTCACTCAAGGAATTCACTGAAAAATATCAATATCATGTGTAGTTCAATGTTGCTGGGTGCGTGGCTTGTCCTTGGAGAAAATGTGTCAGAATATCAGTATTTATAGAAATAATTGACAATTTGAGAAGGAAAGGAAAAGAATTTGAAATGCCTTAGCCAACCATTGAAACAAATGTGGCCATAATTTATACCTGAAAAAGGCTTGATTAGTCAAAACACAAGTACATAGAATCTGCCCTTATTTCAGCATGGAACGCCATAGTACAATACCCAATGCCCCTCCACATAGCACCCGCTTTGACTAAATTAATATTAAAACATCAGAGTCAATATGAATGGCAACGATACATACAAAATCAGATGAACAACCTTCACTTTTTATCATACACACAGTTATCCGCTGACCCCTTAACAAACCTTTCCACCTCCCCTACACCCCTTCACATTTATAAACTCATATACATGCCCGCACACACCATAATTTCGCTACAGACTGACACACTCACAATCAGTATTCCACAACCGCATACACACATACTGAATATACACAAAGTAACATGACCCTCAAATAATACTTAAGACTAGACATACACATTGAATAGATGAAACAACATAACAGTAAAAAATGACCTCTTTTCTTTTCCCCCACGCTGTGAGGCTGGACTTTGACATCACTAGCTTGTTTTTCACTTCTAAATCTGAAGAAGTCTGTATTCTACAAACAAAATGCATTAGGTGATAAAAGCCACAGATGACTCCCTGGACTTGATTGACATCTGAGTTCTGTGTGGATGTCACTAGCCTCTGTTTTAAAGTGTAGTATCATTTTCTTTTCTAAATCTCACTCTGAAGAAGTCTGTATTCTATGGATGAAATGCATTAGGGTCTTTTTTGATAAAAGTTTTGAGATGCACTACTAGTTTTTCTCAATCTTTTCTTTTCCATATTGTCAATCATTATTACCATTTTGTCGGATTTTTCTACATCTACACAACAAACACACTGTCGACATGGAAAACCTACAAATGAAGCGGAAATACAGAAAACTACTATCATCAGCCCACTCATACAGAAACTGAAAAAAATTCCTTATCAACTACATCAAGGAAAAAGTCATCCCTAAAAGTACACACAGAATCCTGAAGACTACCAACCACATATTTCCAAAATATGTCTAGGATGAACTAAAACAGGGATACTAGCCTTGGAAAAAGCTAGTAACATATGAAGAAAACTATGTCACATTAACACAAAACATCACTAGAATCAACAAACTACAGCAAACTCAAATTCCTATGCTTCACCAGCAAATGGAAAGACATCAGATGCCCAAATCTCCTACACAACACATCAAACAAAAAGCTCACAACCACAGACAGAACATGAGGCCCTTAGCTTAGGTCTAAAATTTGCAACCGACATCAAAAAGAATAACATCACAGATACATTGACACAGAATTCAGACAAGGGCGGCAGTGTTGTCATCATGGACACAAATGCCTATAACAACAAGATCACATACCTATTAAATGATGATAACACCTATAAGGTAACTGACAAGGTATTCATCGATAAATTCAACAAATCCCTCAGGAAAATATGAAAAGAAAACATTGTCTAAACTCATCAAATATCACCCAAGCTTTACGATTACCCGAAACCCATTATCTCGACATCCCCTCAGGACCTATCATATCAGAATTAGCCAGTGCCCCTCATAAGATAGCTAATGCAGTAGCACAAAACTCCACTACTAGGCACAATCATCCTCACACACCTTAAAAATTTGGGAGATCTTGTACACAAAATAAAAAACATAGACTTTAGTGACAAACTAATGGCCAGCTTAGACATCACTTCGCTCTACAGACATACCAGTTAAGAAATGCCTACACTTCCTTAGAAACCACCTTAAAAAAATCCAAAACAAAACTAGCTCTACTCATAGGATTGCCTATCAGCGGAGTGCTGGCTTGCCTTTTTCTAGAGTTCCTAGAATCGGGCCCTTTATATAAATATTATACCCAAGACAGCTAGTTATTTTCGTTACACTGATGACACCCTAATATTATATCCCCGCCAAACAAAATTAGATGATCTAGTAGCATGACTCAATATAGTCAAACCATCCATAAAATTCACACACGAGTGTGAATCCAATGCCACAAAATTTCATGATGGAGAACAAATAGCAACTTTTGCTACAAGGATTTTAATGAACTAAAGTGTTACACTAAATTCACAAAAAAGGTCAACAGATGCATGTTAAAATGAATTTTCAAATGGAATATCTCATTTTATAGAATTTTAGGTTTGATTACCATGATTATGCCAATTAGTCTCATCAACAAAGAATTTTCCTTCTACTATGGTCAATGGTTGTTTTACCTCTACCAACTGAGTTGGTATCCCAATCGCCTAACAGGCCACTCTGACCAGATCAAGCTACAGGTCCCAAACCCTACCTTTCACTGATCATTTTTTGTGATTGTCAAACTAAATTGTGTTTTTTAATCTACAAAAGTTGGTTTTAACAAATTTTTCTTAAATTAGATTTTGTTCAAAAATTGAGATGGAAAATGCTTCCATCTCAATTTTTGAACAAAATCTGTGATGGTCATGGTATCTTTGTCTTAAAAATTTGTTTATGGAATGACCCACATACAAACATACCGAATATCCACAAAGTAACATGACCCTCGGATAACATCTACTTGAATAGATGAAACAACATAACGAGCCACAAATTATGTCTCCTTTCCCCCTTACTGTGAGTCTGGACTTTGATTGACATCACTAGCCTTTGTTTTATAGTGTAGTATCATTTTTTATCCACTTCTAACTCTGAAGAAGTCTGTATTCTACAGAAGAAATGCATTAGGTTCTTTTTTAATAAAGATTTTGAGATGCACTACTAGTTTTTCTCAATCTTTTCATTTCCATATTGTCAATCATTATTACGATCTTGGCTGATTTTCTACATCCACATGACAAACATAGTATTAGAGATAAAAATGTGTTTTTTGCATTGTGATGGTAATATGTTCATCACAAGGATGACTAACAAATTAAGCATAATTTCTCCTTATATGGTTTTCATGTCCTTGCATTACCTATTTTGCTTGGCTATAAATTGTTGCAAAATTGTAAATAAGGATTTAATTCAGTACTTTTTTAACTAAGTTTACACATGAAATATTTTCCTTTTAGATTACTTTTCCTCTATCATATGCAGTTGATGCTGTCAACCTTATTAATAAATATCAGAATAGAGATTACATAATTGTTTTACTTTTGCTATTTCATTCCCTTCATAGAATATATTATTAATTACTTTTCCTTATCATATGCAGTTAATGCTGTTGTAGGACTAATATGAAATAAAGTTGCTGTTGACAATTTGTAAGATTGATAGGAATAAATGTGAGGGGAGAGAGTAAGTGTAAGTAGGATTGTCTTACAATAGTCAAAACTAGCCATAATAATTATAATACAGTCGTAATTAGTTGTATTAACTATTAGTAGTCCAATTGTGGAGGAAGACAAGAAATGCTGAGTTAAAGTATTCCACAAGTGAATGTCATGTGATGTGAAAGAAGGGCTCCGATTGGCTGGAATGTTGTAATATGACGGAAATATTTGAAGAAGACACAATCGTCATTTTTATTATTTCAAATGGCACCCCTAATATCATTTTGAACAGGGTAAGAAAACATATGGTGGATACAATAGTGAAAATAGTCCAATCAAATATACAACAAATAATGATGAAGACAAATGCATATATTTGTAGACATACAAATTAACATGAAATTTATTAAACAGTGCATATAACAATTGGGTACATTCATATAATGAACATTGAGAAGGAAACATGTAAAAACCTTTAAAGTGATCGTACAAATTAAGAGAGAGTTGGCTAAGAGTAAATATACTGGAAGTTAGCCATGTAAAGTTTAGAAGAAAAATTAGGTGATTCTATTTACTATATAATCCACTGAATATGTCTGAACTAGGCAGAAGGAAGCAGATATGAGCATTTCAAAGGTCATTCAACAACAATGAGAAAAGATACATCATTGATAGAAAATTCCATAAGAAAAAGCAACAAAAATGTCAACAAGAGTTCACTTGCTAGCAATCCAATCGTTTACAATAATACATTTGCATTTATGCCTGTGTTTGAAGCAAAAATATGGAATTGAAAATACAAAAGGTCTTTGCAAAAAGAGAATGATTTGTCTGAGTCTGTAGACAATATCTATGAGTTCCTTTGTGTGAATGTAAGAAACCATTCTAAATTGTTTGTGTGAAAAGAGTTTTGTGTAAAAATCTTGGAATTCCTTTGCGTGTAATACAGCGATGTGCCTGTAATGTAGAAAAACTCTTACCAGATAGATGGGTGAAGATTTCCATATGTTGAAAGCAATCTTTACACTTGTAGAGAAGTTGAAATCCTGACAGCAAAGAATCATTGTATCTCTGTAGCATCTTTTTGGTGTATTTTCATAGCTTTTTATGTTGGGGTGGAAATTTGCAGAAAACTGCTGAGATTTCTGTGTTTTTTCAAAATCTTCTGCAATCCATTATGCATCGGATTCGGATGCAAAAATTTGTGTTGTATTTCAGCAAGCTTGTAAAAAATGATTTTGAAGAAGTGGTTGGTTTAAAAATCACAAGTGGGTCTATGAAGTGCCAACAAATATTTTGTTTGGCATATACCATGTCTCACATTAAAAAATTTTAAGGACCTGGTTTTGTACATCTCACAATTAATGCTGGTTTGGTTGTGTTGAAAAATGTTTTTCATCTTTAGGTATTCCTTTTGAAGTCTGCAAATTTTCTTTGGATACGAGTCACCATTGAAATTGTATTTGAAATGTTCAGAAGTCGCAGAAAACTCTTTGTATTCATGAAATAAAAAATGTGATTAAATTTTTATGCGCATTCAATTTCAAGTCGAGGGTCAAAAATTTGTAGGACTAATATGAAATAAAGTTGGGGTTGCCAATTTGTAAGATTGATAGGAATAAATGTGAGGAGAGAGTAATTGTAAGACTTACAATAATTAACAGTAGCCATAATAATAATTATAATACAGTAGTAGTTGTATTAAGTGTTGTCCCAGTGTGGAGGAAGGCAAGAAATGCTGATCCTGAGTAGCATAGATAGTGGAATGAAGACATTCTGCCCCAGCACCTTGAGGGGGGGGGGCTCTCGTGTTGCCCCCCCCAGCTGAAACACTGTGTTAAAAAGAACAACAACTAAGATGAGGATAGCAATCTGAAAAAATCTCTGTATATAAAAAGTTCAAATCAATGAATTTTTCAACTGATTCTCAGTGAACAAAGAAAAAAGCTAATATGAAGTTTGCAATTTTGTGGTAAATATTTGACTCACCACTGGGGAAATTAAAAGAGATTGATGTTTAATAGAAATTCAAAATGAATTCAGACCAACTCCAATATTGTCTTCTATGTTCAAATAGAAAACATTGTCAAGTCAACATTGAAATATATATGGAGATATATTTTTAAAAATTTACTTTCTAAAAAAATAAAAGACAGTATCTTTGAGTTATCAATGTTCAACTACTTTTTAACTGTATCCTTGGTTTAATTTGAGTATTTACAGAGTTATTGGTTATGTGTTTGTTCTAGAAATTTAACTAAGAAAATATTGTTACGTCTGGGCCTCCCCCTCTGTCTACAAGCTTGAAAGTCTACTCTTGAAGCTGAAGGGAGCAATTCGCCATCTGTGATTTGTTACACTTCAGGGTGTGCTCAGCTATGTATGGAGGCACATGCATGTAATTATAAGATTGGGTCCAGTTAAGAGAGAAAAGAAAGAGTGAAACGATAAATGAGGAGACAAATGAAAGGAAAACTTTATAGTTAAAGGCTTTAATTTAATGCAAAATGAATAGGAAACGGGGATCGAAAGCCAACATATGTCAAAGAGTGGTGGTGGGTGTTACTTTTCAGTCCACAATATGAGAGGACAAGTCAGTTGGCTTTCAAGGGACAAAGACAAAACAGTTCACTTATGGGGATCGTTATTTCAACTTTCTTTCTTATAAACAATCAACACAACTTACAGGAACGAATGAGCATTATCTTTACAGCAGTCAGGAATTTCTACAGTGTATCAGGTAATTAATATTATCTTGACCACACTGTCCAAAAGCTGTCATCACTGGCTATAGCTTTGTTTTCCATGTGTGTGTTATCAGTTTCTCTTGGTTCTCCCTTGTGTAGGAATACTCATTTCCTATGAAAAATGAATAAACCAAAACATTTAACATAATTTTATAAAAACTTCTTTTTCTGCACAAGTTTTTTTGCAATTTACAGGAGCACAAAACCAATTCAAATGCTACCTGATCACCCAGAATGGAGATGGAAACAATCTGGGAGTCAGTCTGAACCACTACAGATGACACAACCTGAACTTTCCACAACATTATCCATAGTGAAGCACTGTGGGTGCCAAAAGCGCTGCAAGAGTTAATAATACACATGTCACAAATTAAATCGACTTTCTAGTTGTAACGGCCAGTATGAGCGATCTTTGTGATACTGTAAATTGCAAAAACATATGTTTGACAATATAACTTTGTTTCATTTAATTGAAAATAAATGTTCATAAAATTCAGTTAAATGTTTTGGTTCGTTCAATTTTCATAGGAAATGAGTATTCCTACATTTCTTATACAGAAGTGATTATTGTGTCAAAAAATAACATTATTTTCGTACCAGAGTCATTTTCTTTACTTTCAGTCACAGCTTATTCGTTTTCTTGGAGCCATTTTGATCAGACTTTGACCCCAAATAATGCAAATTCTGTTGATTTTATGACAATAGTCTTTATGTGTATATTAATCAGCATTAAAAGAGCATTCTAAGGATATATAACTGCTCCATATTCTGAGATTTTGATTTTGGTACTTGGGTCTCATCAAAAATCAATACTTTATTGGATGATGAACAAATCCCAGCCAAAAGTTTACATGTGTCAAAAAGTGCAAATTACATGTATTACTTACCATGGCTTTCAACTGGGATTGAACACTGGCAACTGATGCTGTTGGAAAAGTCCCAATACAAACCCACATATGTATTTACTTAGCTTAGTCTGGCACATGGTCACAAGTGTGGGACGACCTTGCTAACCCCTGTTCAACGGCAATGCTTCCTGTCTTCTGGATGACAACAAAAAGGTATTACAATACTCTTCATCATTTCTGCCTTCGTGAGTTTTCAGTTTTAAAAAAAGTGATGTGTTTATTGTATTTAATGAAGAAGAGAAATGAAGAAAATACTAATGTAAGATTTAAAGATTCCACTGTTGAGTGGATGTTAATTTTGAAAACCCGGGTGCTTTCATTGTTTTCATTAATTATCTCCCTTGATTTTCGCTCTTTACAAGTCATTTTCTGATCGCAAACAAACAAAAGCTTTATTTTTTTTAAATTTAACCCGAACATTTTTAGTTTATTTACAATTTATCGTTTCTCCGTTTTTGTCTAATGTTGCATCGCCCTAAGGAAGACAAATCAGGCGAAAGAAAACAGAGAGAAGTAAGTATAAAGTTCTCTTATTTTCTTTGTTTATAAATAAAAGGAATTTTTGCAGAAAGAGACAAAAAAAAGTCTTTTTGTATATTAAACAAAGAAATGACAATTAATTCTCATAAACAATAACGATTAATCTTTCAATATTTAATAATATTTTATCCTTTATCTAAAAATTGATCTGGAATTAGGCGATTCCTTTTTGAAAACTGCCGATGATTTTAAGATATTTTCATTCATTTCTAATAATCGCATAAACACTTGAAATAAGTTAATTGTTTTTTAAAAATTTGTTGAAAACAGCGATCGTCTGATTCACTTCTACCTATGGACATGAAAAAGGGGGGAAAATAAAAAAAAATTAATTTGCATCTTTACGTCTTTTTATTTTTCAAGTACGTTTTCGAGGTCAAGTTTTCAGATCCTCTCGCTTCACGTAAAAACATTATTAAAAATTAACGATTT
>VCCN01006885.1:7305440-7318283 GCA_006491835.1 Architeuthis dux
ACATCTTGAGATGAAAAACAAAATAATATAATTTTGTTTTTACGGTTAATTTTTGATTACTTAGATTGACACCACTACGAAAATGAAAACCTTAAATTAAAGTTTTTTTTTATTTATAAAATTTCTTAATCTAGACATTTTATATAAAAAAATGTTAATTGTGTTTTGCCCGAGCAACAGGGGGATCTGGACCCACTGGGCAGCACCTGTATAGGAATGTCATGTGTTAATAATTCTTCAAATTCTTCGATTAGTAAAACATCCTTACTATTAAATAACATGTCGAGCCTAACCAAGGAGCAGAAATAAAAGAAACTTTTTAAAACTCGTCGTCGATTATTTTCTTTGCCTGTTTTCATGTCCATAGGTAGAAGTGAACCAGACCATCGTTGTTTTCAACACATTTTTAAAACCAATTCATTTATTTAGCAAAAAATTAACAAAACAAGTTTTGAGGCGATTATTAGAAAACAGAAAAGACGAATGAAAATATTTTAAAATCATCGGCAGTTTTCAAAAAGGAGTCGCCTAATTCCAGTCATTTCTTTTGTTTAATTTAAAGACTTTTTTTTATTTATAAACAAAGAAAATAAGAAAACATACTTACTTCTTTCTGTTTTCTTTCGTCTGATTTGACTTCCTTAGAGCAATGCAACACATTGGAGAAACACTAAATTGTAAATAAACTAAAAATGTCTGGGTTAAATTTTCTTTAAAATAAAGCTTTTGTTTGCGATCAGAAAATGACTTGTAAAGAGCGAAAATCAAGGGAGATAATTAATGAAAACAATGAAAGCTCTCAGGTTTTCAAAATTAACATCCACACAACAATGGAATCCTAAAATCTTACAATAGTTTTTTGGTTTTTTTCATTTCTCTCTTTTTTCCCCATTAAATACAATAAACAGATCATTTTTTAAAACTGAAAACTCACGAATGCAAAAATAAGGAAGAGAATTGTAATACTTTTTTTTGTCATCAAGAAGGTCAGATGCATTGCCCTTGAGCAGGGGTTAGCAAGGTCGTCACACACATATGACCTTGTACCAGACTAAGCTAAATTTAGTACATACATATGTGGGGTTGTATTGGGGCTTTCCCAACAGCATCAGTTACCAGTGTTCAATCCCAGTTGAAAGCCATGGTAAGTAATGCCTGCTCTTAGTACATGTAATTTGCACTTTTTGACACAAGCAAACTTTTTGTTCATCATCCAGTAAGTATTGATTTTTGATGAGACCCAAGCACCAATATGAAAATTTGGGCAGATTCACAAACAACAATTCACCAGCATTTATCAAGATGTAAAATTAATCGAGATACAATTCACCGACATACATATTTACCGAGATCTTTAAACTTACAAAAAGGTTAAGAATTAAAAGGAATTTACTGGAACAAAAATATATTAAAGATTTAGCAATTGTTCAGTGGAGGGCCCATGCCGTTTTCAGCTATTTACTTCTCAAACATTTGATGAAAAAGTTAAAAACTTGTATCAGAATTATTTTTATTGTAATAAATATTTAGACCATTATTTGTAAAAAAAATGAATGGATTTTTTTTCAATCTACAAATTATATTTTTCATGTTTAGAAATGGAGAAAAGGTTGTTTCCAGTGTAAACAATGTGTACTGTAAATAAAATTGTTTGTTTGTGAAATAAATTAATTGCAGACATTTGAATACGACTCTTTCTTCTATTCTAAGCCAATGTAGGTCGATAATTCCAGTTCTAATTGACTTGCATTTCCTACGTTTCAAAACTAGCATTTTGAACTTTTTGTAGTTTATTAATTTGCAATTTATTCAAGCCAAAGAAAAGTGAATTACAGTAGTCTATTCTACTGGTAATAATAGAGTGAACCAGATGCTCAGTTTCATTCTTGAAAAGTAAGTTTCTAATAGTACTGACATCTCTAATTAATTTATAACAGTGGGAGACATTATTAACATGCATTTCTAAGTTTAGAGATTTATCAAGCTAGGCCCCAAGACTTTTTACCCAGTCAGAAAAACTTTATATAGAGATCTAATGTAAATATTAAACAGAATATAATTATCATTAGAAAAATTTCAGTTTTTAAGCTTGGAAATGTACCAAATTCTTCTCATCAGGATATTTTAACATGATGTCCAAAGCAATTTAATGGAAAAAACATTATTTTTCAACTTACACGTAGTAATTTCAAAGAAAAATAAAATAAAATATGACCTGGACATCAATAAAGGCACGCTTCGTTAAGATTTGGTTGCACAACCTTTGTCAACGATGATTGCCTTCAAACATTTCTTGTAACCATCTATAAGTGTTATATAGGCAGGGGAACATTCGTTGGGTCCAGGAAAGAAAGAAGACCGGAACTCCGTGTTTATAAAAATATCATATATTTTTTATTCAGCTACATGCACCAATGGTGAAATGTGCAGAATTGGAAAGAGATAACAAGAGATGATACAGGGCACACAGTCCAGGACTAACAGGGAAAACTGTCTGAACTTTGTGCTTTCTCGGCTCGGCTCTGTCTGTTTTTGACCACACCGTCCGTTCCTTTTATGGTTTCGACACACCCATGTCTGGTGTGTTATTTCTGGATTTCGTCAGCCACGGATTCTGGGGTCCTGTCAACATCCTGTTTTATTTTGACCCCAACACCTGCTGTGTTTGAATCCAATTTCATATCGGTTGGAGTTCCTGCCATTAGGCCCATGCTGAAACACCAGCAACTTTAATCAATATCCTGTTTTCAGACGCCCACACATGGGGTCCCCTAGGGTCACTTCCACTTCCGCCCAGGTGTTAGTCCGGAAATACCAGTATATCATAACATAGGTTTCTTGCACCCATCAGCTGTTAATTTCTCCCACTCTTCCTTTGCATGGCCCTGTCGACTGGGGCCTAGAATACACCGACTGCATCCCCTGCAGATGGGTAAGACCCCCCCCCCCAAACAGGGGCCACCTGTTCTTTCACCAAAGTTGCAAGACTCTATTAAAAAGGGTGTATTCAAAAAGAAACCGAATGATCATCGATGTAATATAGAGAATGTTTTTGAGGGATTAAACCCTATAGTAGCAAACTCATCAAGGCTGTAGTATTTACAATTAATAGCAGGAATACTGATTTCATCATTTTCATAGTTATCCTCAGTATCCAGATCAAATGCATTATTGTTAATCACAGTGTTAAGTTCAGTGACCGTTAAATAAAACAATCAATCTTCCTTTGCAATTCAATTTTTAAGCTTACAAACCATCCATTATACACTTATAAGAGTTTGTGTCAGATTTTTCTTAACATTTCTTAAGAGACTCAGACTTTAGGACCATGATGAATGTACAGATATACTGAGTGTAATAGATGTAAAGAAAAAATAGATTACTTTTTTCTAAGTACTGTACAGATAGGAAGAAGGACCAGCCTTCTTTGCAAGGGCAATTTTTTAATGCGAGCAGGATCGTGCTGACTCAAGGTATGAGAGAAAAAACAACAATGCAACAGGTTTTTTGGTTTGATACAATCCGATCTTTAATAAGACATAATAGAAGAGAAAATGAGAGATAATAGATGAAGACGGAAGGGAGTGGGTGCGGAAAGAAAAGAAGGGGATTTCGCGTGGAGAAAAGACTCACAGATTACTTGAGCTAGCTCCAGCTAACAAATGTTCAATAGTTGTAAGTTGGTACCTTTGTTGAGCTCTGAGTGCCATGTGGTGAAGGAAAGTCTTGAAGTGAAGAGTTTTGTTGTTGGGTATATTTCCCCATCTGCCTAGAACCTAGTTTTTTCAACAGTTTAATATCTCTGTTTAAATGTTAATGTTTGCATGGTAACTTACTATTTTCAATGACAATATAAGTATTGCAGAAGCAAGCATAGAAGAAAAGGTAACTAAGATGCAAGATTTTATAACATTTCAATTTATTCTTTCATTTGAGCAAAATTTTCAAATGCTCAACTTTTTCACTTACTACTGACATTTTAAAACTCTTTCATGACACTTTGCAGTTGTTGTCTCCTGGGACAAACCATGCACCCAGCACAGTGAATAATATGACAGTAATTCAATAAAATTTAAAACATGAATACCACAGTTTAAATTTGAAACATACTAAGCTGAACTTAATAAATATCAAGAAGAGAATGTGTCATTTTGCACAGATTCCTTTTAATGGGTGTGAATCAGAGCTCGAAATTAATGTCGTCCCAGGGATGGTAAAAATGTGTTCGGGACGAACAGATATCTTCTCCAGGACGCCTTTTTTAAAAAAAAAATGGAAATGTAAACCGTCCCGAAATACAATTTTAGTTCTGTTTTTTTAAATATTTTAAAAAAAAAAAGAAAAATATTTTCTCCGGTACACCTCTGAGACGGAAGTGATTTTAATTTTTTTTTGTAATGGTAGTGAGTTTATGAAGAGAAACAGTCCACATGTGTGAGTGTGTGTTCTATGTATCACCAGGTGTGAGTAGCAGTTCGCATGCGTTTGTCTATAACAAAATGTAGAGACAGTTCAATGTATGTATGTTGTAATTTCAAACTGCTGGAAAGAGGAGTAGAAGTGTGATCTTCTTGAGTTGATGCTGATGATGAGATTTAAAATTGAAATGCTGTCTCCCTGTACTCTTTGAAGTTGAATGCGTAATTTTGAATCTCCCACTCCAGTTACATTGTGAGGGTTATTTATATAAGTAAAAATAGTCTCCTGGCTCTACAATAAAGTAATATTCAACCAACCTGATTACTCATATAAAGTGACATGTGTTGACAGGGCTGTTTGCCTGTGAAGAATTGAGCCTTCCCTGTTCCCACTTCCAGTCCGCGTTTCTAGTAGAATGGGGGCTGCTGGGAGCTTGCTTCAGCATGTTTATTGATTTAATATACATATACATACATAAACATTACTTATTGATTTAACATACATATATATACATAAACATTACATTATACATACACATTGGAAAATCAACCACTACAAAAAGTATCAGAAAAGAGAGACTTAGGTGTTGAATTTAATGAACAATTCAATTTTGAAAAACATATCTCTTCAGCCGTAGCTAAAGCAATCTCCAAAATTGGTTGAGTTATCAGAAATATTTTATTAAGAGATTCATGTTATACTAAAAATTTATTAAGCAATAATATGACCACATTCGGAGTATTGTGTACAGGCTTGGGCCCCATGTGCTTGACATGGTAATTGGAATTTAATTTTGAAATTGGAGACATTACAGAGAAGATTTACCAGAATGATACATGGCATGAGAGATTTAAGTTATAAGGATAGACTAGACAAATTAGGAATGGCTACTTTGTTTGAAGAAACTTAATCAAAACTTTCAAGATATTAAAGAGTTTTACAACTCATGGAAGTATAATGTTTAATACGTCAGAAAGGACAGGAAATGTACTAACTAGGGTGCAAAAACAAAGTCGCAAAAAACAAAGTCGCAAAAACAAAGTCACAAAAACAAATTGATTTTTTTCTCCCAGAGAATTTTGAAATACTGGATTTATGTAATAAATAGTACAACTGTAAATAATTTTAAGAATGTCATAGACAAGTTTAGATCATTTGGGATAGAAAATGAATTAACAGGGCAATTCTGGAAGTTATCAGCTGAAATATATAGAAGAATTTAGGAGAAAAAACATCTGCCTGGTAAATGTTTCTCTGTACTGATGAGTTTGTAACTTTTTATTAAGTTTTCATACACATTTTTATCACATGAATTAATGTATATTTTAATGTTGAATAAGTATTTTTAATGTAAATTGTATATGGGGATACCCATAGAGGCATTTTTATTTAATAAATAAATAAAGTTTATTGGTTTTGGTACAAAGATATGATTGCTTGTTTCTACATATCTTTTGCATGAAATATTTAAAAATGTTTTACTACTAAATAGATTGAAGAAAATTGTGTAAGAAAGTGAAGAAGCAATTACCATTAATTTATATGTAGAAATGTTCTTAGAATTTGCAGACCCCCAAATTGGAGATGGTGGTATGTTAGCCTGAGTCGTCAGAGGTTGAAGTGGTGAATGATACAGGAGACTGGGGTGTAGAACAGAGAGTGGGGAGGTAGGTGCATGCTGCCACTATAACGACTCACTGCAATCACTCAAACTTTCATGATCTAATAATTATAGATTGTAGATTATGTACAGCTCTCTTAAATGTAACCTGAATGATTTAGAGAAAATTAATTTTTTTTCATATTCAGGTAAGGATTTAATGAAAAGTTTCTTTATGCTCAACATCTTTTTTACTCAAAATATGTGTTAGATATAGTGAAGTAGTGTATCCAGAGGCAGTCCAGGGTTTTCTGGAAGACCCTCAGAATTTTTCCAAAAACTTTTATATATATTGTTTTCTGAGCATCTTCCGAATTTTAAATCTTTTCATCTCAACACATGACAACCTTCTCTTTCCCTTTAGGTGGCCAGATTAAAAAATGAACCCTACTAATCGTTACTTGGGCAACTATTTTGTAGGGAAGTAATAAAACTATATCTTATCAGTCATCTGGTAACCGGAGCCCCTAAGGTCAGCTGATGAGGCATCTATACAAAGTGTTTTCAATGAAGCTATCACTGTATATGCCAATTCCCAGACGTATGTCGCCATACTTTGCTAGTAAAGTTTTGAATTTTCAAATTTGGGAAGATGGTCAGCTCAACAAGATCACATACAAAACTTTGGAAACATGTTTTAAATAGATTTCTAGACAGCACTTAATTTCTGTAGCTGATATGTCCTGAAACACAATTTTATCCAATCTTGGATACATAATTATCAAAACACCCCCCCTATCCCCCAAAATCATGTAATGTTGTAATGTTAAAAGTAGGGTGTCAGGTATTTGTCCCCCTGCAACCATTTCAACCGGTTGTGGTAGATTATGTCATCAATGGGCTTTGTTCTCTCCATAAGACATTCCTTTGTGAATGCTTGGAACTGTTGTTGGCTAATCTTCCATGCCTTCTTAACAGTTCCACTGCCTATGGATCCGTAATCTCTTTGTATCAAGGACAAGCAGGTCTTCGCTCTCCTCTTTGATGGGATGCTCAGTTATTCCATTACATTGAGGAGTGAGCAAAATGCTTTCTACACACTTGCTGTCTGGTCAAGATGGAGCACCTCATCTCATCTTCCTATGAGCTGATGGTGCATCTTCAAGGGCCACAATCAATGCTGCAATCTCATGGCCAGCTACCATCCATTGTTGGAGGGCACTAAGGCAAGCATTATTCTGCACATGTGCTTGATCAGTGGGGATTGCTGGTTAGTCTTCTGAATGATGAAATTGACAGCATTAAATTCTCTGGCACCATCTGGGTGTCTTGTTTGTAGTTCAGTCATGGAAATGGAAATGGACTGGGATCCAGCGGGTATAATTGGTATGGTCCAGAGCAAAGGACCAGGGGACGAGCTCTGTCAGAGCAGTGCACTACATGCTGAAGGAGAAATTTGCACGGATTGCACATAGACCAGTAAACACAGCTCCAATGCCATGACTGTTGCCCAGTACTGGAATTGAGAGAAGCTCTTCCCTCTTTGAGAACCAAGATTATTATAACAGATACCAACAGATTTAAAATGGAACAAAAGATGTACTCATAGATTCAATTTATTCATTCTTATTTACAACAAGGGCACTCTTGCACGTGCATCATATCCAGTCTCCTAAAACCAACATGGCGTGTCTTCCCCAGAATATAAACAGCAGCACCTATGGGGCATAGCTCACTACAGACAAGAGAATACTTACTTAACATTATGGATCAAGCCTGTCAGTAGGGTGTTGTGCAAGTTAGTGGTGGCTCTGTAATGGTGTGTGTTGTGTTGTGTGGGAGTTTACAAGGACCACTAGTGAAACTGGAGTTTGTCTTGATAGGAGTGACATACACAGATCTTGTTGCAGATCATTTGCACCCCTTTATACTCACCATGTTTCCTGGTGGGGATGGTTTGTTTTCAGCAAGATAACACAACCCCACCTCCCATTGACATGAAACTGGTTCCAGAAACACTCGGCTGACTTCAAGGCATTCTATTGGCCACTACACTTGCCAGATTTAAACCCCATCGAGCAATCATGAGATATGTTGCAGATCTCACTAATTTCCCAACAGCCATACCCAACAGACACTGTTATGGACAGCCCTGGAATGTGTCTGGATAGATATACACACACAATGACACCAGCACAGAATGCAACTAATTTTTATCAAATCTAAAGAAAGATAATTTTTCTCACTTCTCACATGTGACAATTTGTCTGAACTAATGATGTACACATTCTAAACATTGCTATATTCTCTGGTCACATATATTGAATTTTTGTCATTTTGTAAATGTTTTACATTTTTACACATAACCATTCTACCATTTCATAGGCTATCAACCTAAAAATCAGAATGTGAAAAGCAAGTTCAAATTCTGGCTGATGCTATCTGTGTTCACTTCACATTTAATACCCTTGGGAAGGCATGAAGCCACAGAACCCTGTTTTCTGTCTCATTGCCAGATATCTTGACAAAGTTCTCATCACTGGCATGCCATAATGGTTAACAGAATAGCACAGTGATGTTAGGAATTCCCTGCTATTGGTACCATGTAACCCAGTAATATCAATCTCATGTTACTTGGAGGGGATGTTAGTGTCAAGAAGGGCTCAATATGGCACCCTGATTACCTCTTAGATAATGAGACCAACCAACAACAACATATGAAAGTGCTATGCAAAAACTGTTACATTCATTTTTTGATGTTTAACAAAAGATTTTGTATATTGTATGCTTTATTACTTTTTCATTTATTTTCAGTGCAAGATTTAACATAATGGAATGGGCAGAACGGATGAGCAACCACACAAATGTATACATCCCAGCAGTCTTGTCTAAAGATTACCTGAATTTCCAGTCACAGATATCATTATATCACTGTAATCAATTAAAATTAAAATCCAAACAATCAAGCTTTTGTCTAAAGATTGTCGGAATTTTCAATCAGTTATATTTTTCTCATTTTGGTAATGTAATCAACTGAGGTTTTTTCATGAATTTTATTTTTAAAATGTCATTTATATTAAGTCTACACAAATTCCATGTAGCCTTGTTAACATAAATATGAACATTTTAAAAATATATTCCTAAAAAAGAAATCCCTGACTTAGATGCTGCAAATTAAGAAAATATGAATGCCTGATCACTTGAATGTAAAAATGTTAATATTTATTTGTAATATCTACAAAAATATTTTCTTTGTGTTTTTGGTCAGAATAGTTTTCTGTTTTCTGAACTGAAAAAACACATCATCCCCCTTGCTATTTTTGTTTGAATTAATTCTGGCTACGAGAAAAAAATGATATCTGAAATTTTGAATTCATCTTTAATTAGAAACCATCAACCAAAACTGTCATCATAGGTTTCTTCAGTTTTTAAGTTGGTCTGGCTCGCTAAGTATGTATCGTGCATACAGAACACACCAATGGAACTAGAGGGCTGAGAATTTAAACATATACTCCTTATTATGTCTAGAAAAAAAACGTTTTCTTTAACCCCCCCCCCAATATGGGTTCAATTTAAGTTCACGCTAAATTGGTCCTTATTTTGTGTTCAGCAGCATTCATCCTAGTTTTTAGAAAATTCAGAATTTTTAGTGATCACTGCCCAACAAAAGGTGAGAGAAGTAACTTATTCATTGATCACCCCTTTTTCCAATATTTTAATTGATCACCCCCAACATGGCATGTGGCCATGTGACTAACCAGACCTGTATTTTCTTATTTTCCTAAAGAAGACAAATGAAATGAAAAAGTGCAACATTCACTTTATTTCCTTGTTTACAATGAATACAAGATTAAAAATAATTTGTGTCTCAAATGTTTTCAATGAAATCTTTTTGTACAGTGTTACTAATATTTTCTTGTTGAAAAGTTATTTTAAAAATACCATTTTTTCAGGTGTCGAGGATGCACCTCAATTTTGACTGGCAAAATTATGAACAAAAGAATGGCTGTGTTTCATGTATTCTACCGAGTTGAAACCCTTTTTACAAATCGCATTTTTTGTTTTATGATCTATAATGTTCCTTTAATATCAAGTTCTATGTTTAAAACCATGGAAACCAATCACCACTGTTGCCTGGTGTTGCTGACTCTATGCAACATGTTTCATCACAGATGGTTAATGAGTGTTTGATTAGGATAATCTTGTTATTATAAGTTTTACTGTTAAACCCTTTTAACATATCACAGTTTTACTTTTCTTGTCATTTGATAATGTTCCCTTAAAATCAAGGTCTTTTGAGGAGAGTGAAAATACCTGCAATATTGATATACATCTAAATTACTAATCTGTTGGGTTGTCTACTGTAGTATAAAGATACAGGAATTAGTCAGAGGTCATGTACAGAAATTCAAGTTACTGTCTAGCATGAATTACCTTCCTCTAGGGTGGGGATAGGTCTATGAAAGAAGTAACCATTGGCCTATTGGACGCAGGGTAATTTTTGAGACATTTCAGGAAAAGAATAGTGTCTTCAACAGTGGGAAGTATGGTATCTCATGTTTGCAATATATATCCATGTACCATTCCATGGGATAAATGCAGATTTAATAATTTCTTGCCAACATAAGTTATGATTTTTAATTTTTTGACTAGTATTACTTTCATCTTAATTTCAGCTCCTGTGTCTCATAGGATAATTGAAAAAGCTTCATCTAAGAAATTAAAAGAAGTAATATTATTACTTATACCACTAGTGTATGAGTTCTGATGATTTTAAAAACTGAATTTGTAAAGGAGAATTTTAAATCTCCAGTGTGTATTTGCATATGCCTTTTCAAACTTGACATCATTGAAAATGCATATCTACACATTTCATAAATTATGATTTCTCTCTAGAGTGTGTTTGCATGTGTTGCACAAAACTTGTCTGCAATGAAAAAGAAGATGCACACATTTCACAAGAATATAATTTCTCTCCAGTATGTGTTTGCATATGTCTCACCAAATGCGTCTTCTGTGAAAATGAAGATCCACATACTTCACAAGAATGCGGTTTCTCTCCAGTGTGTGTTCGCACATGTCGAACTAAACTTGACTTGAATGAAAAAGAAGATGCACACATTTCACAGGAATAGAATTTTTCTTCGATATGTGTTTGCACATGTTGCACCATATGTGACTTTTGTGAAAATGAAGATCCACATACTTCACAAGAATATGGTTTCTCTCCAGTGTGTGTACGCATATGTCGGACTAAGTCTGACTTCTGGGGAAATGAAGATGCACACTCTATACAAGAATATGGTTTCTCTCCAGTGTGTGTTCGCATATGTCGCACTAAACTTGATTTGAATGAAAAAGAAGACGCACACTCTATGCAAGAATATGGTTTCTCTCCAGTGTGTATACGTACATGTCGGACTAAGTCTGACTTCTGGGGAAATGAGGATTCACATAACATACAAGAATGTTGTTTCTCAATCATGTGCATGTGCATATGTTGCATCAAATGTCCCTTGAGTGAAAATAAAGAACCACATTCTTCACAAGAATATGGTTTCTCTCCAGCATGCGTTCGCATATGAGCAACCATATGTGACTTTTGAGAAAATGAAGATCCACACACTCTGCAATTATATGGTTTCTCTCCGGTGTGTGTTCGCATATGAACAATCAAATGTGACTTTTGAGAAAATGAAGATTCACACATACTGCAATTATATGGTTTCTCTCCAGTGTGAGTTCGCATATGAACAACCAAATGTGACTTTTGAGAAGATGAAGATCCACAAACATTGCAATTATATGGTTTCTCTCCAATGTGTATTTGCATATGTCGTGATAAGTGTGATTTCTGTGAAAAGGATAGTTCACATGCTTTAGAATGATTTGGTTTTTCTCCCATGTGTGTTTGTAAGTGTCTATTTAACTTTGAATTTTTTAAGAATACAGATCCACACACTTCACAACAGTATTTCTTTTGCAGTTCTTTTTCCATGTTTTTGATCTGAGGTCACCAACAAACTTTGATCCATTCAAATCCACCAAATTAGAAAATTATTTTCCCAAGTGCAAAGCATAATTGTTTTCAGGATGGAATATCTGAAAAGAAAAGCAAAATATAATATTTAAAATATATAATTTTACAAATAAGTTAACTCAGTTTACATTTCAATAAGCTCATGTACCTCTGTTTTTTTAAAAATTATTAGTCCATGACCCATTGCTTTTCTGATGGTTATCATAAATGCACAACAGGCTCAGCTGATGGCTGCTACTGATACTATAAAAGTGACAGGTGAGAGAAAAAAATTAGGTAGATTGATAAGAGGGTAGGAAGTGAAAAGGAGAAAAGAAGATTAGATAGTTTAATAAAAGGGTAGGAAGAGAGAGGGGAGAAAAGAAATTGGGTAGTTTAATAAGTGGTTAGGAAGGAAGAGGAGCTGATGGCTGCTACTGATACTATAAGAGTGACAGATACGGTTCTTATTATGATTAGGATATATATTATAATTTTCTGGTTCAACAAGTAATTTATTCAAATTATATTACAGTAGTCTAGGTAATTGTGGGTCCAATTCTGTCAGTGACATATTCTCAATGTGCGAAACACACTTTTAAGACAATAAAGTTATGACTGTGCTTTTAAAAAATTGCATTTCTTTTAATTTACCTACATATTTCTTTTCAGAGATGAAAATTGGAAAATTGGCTCTTTGAAAATCTAAAAAGAAAATGTCTAAGCAAACACAAAACAGTCATATCAATTAGGCTGGAGCACCAAAAACAAACAGGTCCGGTTAGTCACTCAATAGAAACCATCA
>VCCN01006885.1:7327205-7350679 GCA_006491835.1 Architeuthis dux
ACTAAGCCCCTTTCTATGAACAATACCAAAGTACCCACTGGTCTAGATGGAAATCAGATAGTGTTTAAATAAATTTGTTTTTAAAAAGTGATATTTGCAACTTTTAGAACATAATTTGGGGGATGATTTTTAAAAAAAAACCTTTCCTGGGGTCACATTGGTATACTCAGAAAATTTCATGGGGTTATGTTGAGTGGTCTTTGTGGTAGGCTGTCACATACAAGACAGATGGACTGACATATTTTGGGTTTCTACATCAGTTGACATTGCATCAATTCTTCTCAGTTATGTTATTTCATGACAAATTGTTTACAGTGGGTAATTGGAGCTTCTGGATGATCTACACAGGCTTGCATAAACAAATAACGCAATAATGGAAATTAATAATTAAAACGATTTTTAAAAAATTATTTTGTAATTCACCAAATAGGAGTAGCTTCCCTTTATTTCTTGACTTTACCGACATAAAACAAAAGATTGCCTATTTTTAAGAGAAATCCATTTGTATGTGACAATTTATTGCCCCCATCAGCAAAATTTTCACTCCCAATAAACAGCTAATTACAGCCATTCAAAAATTGACACAAATTCAAAATGGCTGGGGGGCAGATACCTTATTGCAAGAATTGCTTAAGTATTTTTATGTTTGGAGAAGAGTTAAAGAAGCAATTATATTGCCCACTCACTTTCTGAACATCTTTTTTTATTACTTTCATAATTCCGCATCTGAAAGGTAAGTAGGAACTGATAATTAGTTTTTAAAATTTGCCTACATTTAAAAATTTAAATTTAGTCTTGTGAACAATAAAGTTGCCTTTGTGAAACTCCCAGGCCACTTCTGGATGTTGTTACTCAAGGGACATCATGTCTTGGAGGTGAACTGAGATCCATCACCCATAGTTGACACTGTTTGCAAATAAGTAAGGGGCCAGTTCTGAAAGTGCTTTACAATACAAGTTGAAGTCTTCTCTAAATGAGCAAATCAGGAATGGTGAGTTTCATGTCCTTCACCAGACTCCAGAACTGGAACTATAGACTCTCTAGTCTCCATTGTTCCCACCAGTCTTCAAAGATAAGATATGATTGGTCAGACTCAGCAGAGCAGTAATCATGGTATGCTTCCTTCATCAGTTTGTACAGGCTGCATGCTGTGATCTGATGGGCTTGTCTTGTCCTGATGACACTTGATGCAGATAGGAAAGACTCTGCTATACCAAATGAAGCCACTCCTGCCTCCACAATGGAACTGTACAGTAGTAGTTTTCCAAGTGATCTCAGTGTAACCATTTCTATATGAAGGCCACTTAACATGATCAAAAACTTGTCCTCTTCATATGTTTCTGGCCACTCCCATTGGATTTGCTAGAGCATACAGCTGTTGGTCAACAGCAACAACAGGTGTCTGCCCTTGGTTCAGGAAAGCCACTATATCACAAACCTTCTCCGGGACATGCTTGATGTGAGCCTGGTCTCGCATCAGAGGTATTAGTGCTGAAATACTCACTTCAAATGGCTGGCTCCTCTTCTGTGATGCATGGTAGACTGACCGTGTGATGACACCATTTCTGAATAATGTTCTGTAAAAAACATTTCATATCTGTGCAAATTGGACAACATATATGCCGATACCAATGTATGTGATAGGCCAAGGCTGACTGGGAAATCAGTTGGGCACAACATAAAATCAGCAAAATCCAAACCAACAGGCTTGAAAACATAGGAATGAACACCAAAATCATTCAAATCGGCCAACTACACACATTTCTATGAAAAAAATCAACTTCGAGAGGCCAATCTGGTGGCCATCTTGGATTTTCAAGTGGCCAATCAGGCAGATTTGATCAGAAACTTCTGGAGAACAAATACAACAAATTTCATGCTTTTATCATAATTTGCATAATTCCTCTCAAATATTCATGTTATCTGCTTCACTATAGATTTTTAAAAGTTGTGTTTATTTGCTGCTTACAGGAAGTTAAATTCTGTTAATTTTTAAGATGTATAAGTATGTTAAAATAAACATTTTGAAATGTATTAGTTACTTTTTTCATTCACTGTATGTAGATAGATGCTGGATAGATTTCAATTTAATATGACATGAAAATTTCTATTAAAAGCTGAAAAATAGAACAAACATCCAGGCTTTTTTTGTTTTCCTAAAAATTAGAAAAGGCTTTATTTTATATTGAAGTATTTAAAAGCATATAAAAAAGAACTATTGTTAGCTTAATGCTAAAAGGAAATTATACTCATCAGTTCTTGCCTGAATTTTTCAGACCAAGTGTTTTAATCATAGAATTTTTGTTTAGTTTATACTAATTTCCTCATCTTTGCTGGTTTTTTTATCACTGTTTCAGTCGCTGTATACTCCAACCTTCCTTAAGTGTCTGTTGTATTTTTGAATGTCAAACTCTGCTCTGCAGAGGCATGCGCTTCCCCACACCACATACATGTCACATTTGGTGGCAGTGCTTGCAAGTTCTTGGAATAGTCCTCTGCTGAAATGTGTGCTGGATCCGTGACCTTCCAGTTAACTAGGCGAACCTCACTGACAATGTTTTGTTCCCTTCTGATTAGTAGCTAAACAAGGACATGGAAATTAGTCTGAACTAACCAAAAATCTGATAATACTCACTTATCTTCTCTGTTAAAAGAAACTGTTGTATAATATTCAGTGACAAAAAGTTCTAGGGGTTGTATTATTATCCATTAAACATATTGTCTGTGGATTAAAATGCCAAGGCAAATATTTGCACAAACAGAATATGAATTAGAAAAATAAGTGCGTGTGAAAAAAATGACAAAAAAAAACAAGACAGTGATATTGATATTTCCATAGATTTATATAAAGAAGAAAACAACAATATTTGGAAAGTTGATCTTCAAATCCAAAACCAAAATGGAGAAACAAATTCTGTTTTTTCAGTCTATAACATAAAAAATAAAGGGACACATTCATTTTTTATTAGATGAAGCCTTGTTAACTATTATTAATCAGGATATTACTACTAATACTAATAACAAAATATGGCACTGAATGATCAGGAAAAATGAAGGATGAGTTTAAAGGTTAGATAAGAGTCCTAGTAGCTCAATCAGTAGAGCAGTCACCATACATAAGCAAGCTTCCTAGTGTAAAAAGGATGAGAGTTCAAGTCTTACCTGGAGCTTATTCTTTATTTCTGATCTGCACAGCCATAGATTGGCAGTCTCAGTAGTTCCCATGATAAGCAACTAAAATTAAGATAATTCTAGTAAAAAATTAATAGTCTGAAGGTAACACGTCTCAAGAATGCATTGCATGAGAAATTCCATGATAATGTTACATCGCATGTGCAACACAGAGAGATGTTATCAAGCAGCACAATCAACAGTTAATTACTTTAACTAGAAAAAGGTCTCCTCTGTCACAATACATCATTCAAGAAAGCCAATTGCTCGATGTAACATTGTACAGTAACAGTTTATCCAGATTCAAGCAATTCATAATAAAGAAGACACACAAAATAATAATGTCAAATTGACTTAAATTATTGTGATGAAAACAAAATATGCCAATTCCATCACACATTTGGGATTCTTGTAATAAATCCATTGCCAGTGCCTATCTTGTCCAAAAGTGACATGAGTATGTCTGCATGTGTATTTTTTAATTTGATCTCATTGGAAATGGCTGATCCACACTTTAAAAGAGTTTCTCCTCAAACAAACTATAGGGAAATGCTGATCTACATATTTTACAAGAACATGATTTCTCTTCAGTATGTGATTGCATGTGTAATTTTAAATGTGAACTATCAGAAAATATTAAGGTGCACATTTTACAAGAATGTTTTTTCTCAAGTGTTTTTATATGTTTTTTAAAATGTGAACTTTGAGATAAATGCTGACGTGCACATTCCACAAGATTATCGTTTTTCTCCAGTGTGTGTTAACATGTGTATTTTTAAACATGATTTTCGTGAAAATTCAGATAAGCACACTTCGCAAGTAAATGGTTTCTCCCCGGAATGCGTTTGCATGTGTCTTTTCAAGGATGTACTATGTGAAAATGCTGATCCACATATTTTACAAGAATATGCTTTCTCTACAGTATGTGATTGCATGTGTATTTTTAAATTTGAACTATGAGAAAATGCTGACGTGCACATTTGACAAGAATATGGTTTCTCCCCAGTGTGTATTCGCATGTGACTTTTTAAATTTGAACTATCTGAAAATGCTGAATCACATATTTCACAAGAAAAAGGTTTCTCTCCAGTGTGTGTTCGCATATGTATTTTTAACCTTGATTTGATGGAAAATTCATATCCACACACTTCACAAATAAATGGTTTCTCTCCAGTGTGTGTTTGCATGTGTATTTTTAAATTTGATTTCTGTGAAAATGCAGATCCACATACTTCACAAGTAAATGGTTTCTCTCCAGTGTGTATGCGCATGTGCATTATTAAAGTTGATTTTCTTGAAAATTCAGATCCACACACTTCACAAAAATTTTGTTTCTCTCCAGAATGTGATTGCAACAGTTGAAAAGAATATGGATTCTCTCCAGTATGTGATTGCATATGCATTTGTAAACTTGATTTTATTGGAAATGCAGATCCACACACTACACAAGTAAATGGTTTCTCCCCAGTGTGTGTTCGCATGTGGCTTTTTAAATTTGAATTATCTGAAAATGCTGTTCCACATATTTCACAAGAAAAAGGTTTCTCCCCAGTGTGAGTTCGCATATGTCTCTTTAAATCTGATATTCTTGCAAATGCAGATTCACATAATTCACAAGTAAATGGTTTCTCTCCAGTGTGTGAGCGCACATGTAATTTTAAATCCGATATTCTTGCAAATCCAGATCCACATACTTCACAAGTAAAAGGTTTCTCTCCTGTGTGTGCTGGCATGTGTCTTTTTAAAGATGTACTATGTGAAAATGCTGATCCACATATTTTACAAGAATAAGGTTTCTCTCCAGTGTGTGTGCGCATGTGTATTTTTAAATTTGATTTTCTTGAAAATTCAAATCTACACACTTCACACGAATATGGTTTTTCTCCAGTATGTGACTGCATGTGTATTTGTAAAGTTGATTTTATTGAAAATGTAAATCCACGCACTCCACAAGAATATGGTTCCTCTCCAGTATTTGATTGTATATGTGATTTTAAATGTGAACTATGAGTAAATGCTGGTCTGCACATTCCACAAGAAAATGGCTTTTCTTCAGTGTGATTTTGAATATATCCTGTGGAAATGATGATCCACCCATCTCACAGGGAAAATGTTTTGCTCCTGTGTAGGATTGCAGATGAATTCTGTGAAAGGGAGAAAAATAGTTTACAATTTGATATTTAACCATAGAGATAATAAAAATCCTAACAAATCCTTTCAGATCTTTAAAGAGAGAAGAAAATAGCAAATGAAATGCAAAAGAAATAACTTCAGAAGATTATTCAAAAAGGTAATTATTCAATGTTATTTCATCAGAAATCAGATATATTCTTTTTTCAATTTGTTTAGTACATATGTAGGCAAAAGATTTAAAAATTGATTTTTGTCAGAAAAATATACACAAAAAAGAATTAAAAAATATATTTCAGTTAATAGAGTAGTTTTTCTTGGTCAAGCAATCAGCAACATCAGAGATTTACAAGAAAAGCATATTGAAAAAGGATTTAACGTGTAAAAGAATAAAGAGTCTGAAATCTGTCAGTACTCACCCACAATTTATCTGCTTTTGCAAAGGAGACAGACTCCTGTAAGAAATAAAATATATCAAATATTATTATTTAAAAAGACAAGAGAAGCCATTTGTTTGATTAGGGAAGAACTTTTAACTTTATTGAAAGAAAAAAAGTAAAGTTCATGATATACAAGAGTATAAACCAGCCTTTCTCAACCTTTATAGACTGGTGGAACCCTTGAAATGACATTCATATCTCAAAGAACCCTTGCATAAAAGCCAGATTTTCAGTAAAATGTCTCTGTATGAGGGAAATAAAGAGGTACTCATATTAAAATGTTGTGGTTTCTGCTGATGTACCAGACAGAATATATATCTTGATTGTTTTTCTAAATTTGTATTGAGCAAAGAAACAAACTGTCTTTGTATACAGGTGCTTCCATTTCTCTTAAGTCTTAAATTATTATTAAATCTGTTCAAAATGAAATGTTTTCTGTTGATCATTGGTGGCTTTAATAATGACAAACTGAAAATTTGTCCTTTATTCTTTATTTCAAAATTTGTGTACAAAAATAATGCACACTTAATTATCAATTGATCGGATGAAAAAGGTGAGAATAATTGTATCAAATGTTTAACTCTTTGCTCCCTAGAAGGCATGTTTGATTACTTGTCTGACTGAAACTAATTATTCTCAATGTATCACTTCTAAGTCCGGTGGAATAAAACTATCAAAAAGTTAATTGAAAACGGTATTATCGATTGATTAGCATTGTCATGATTTAAATTTGTATAAGATTTAAATTTAAACATGTTTTTTTAGTAAATTTTTTATCAATTTAAAAAATAATTTTTGTTGTTTATTTTCAATAATATTAATAAATTATTATCTATAAACTATTTGGCGGTATTAAGGTAATTGTGTAGCTGGTCCAGGAATGTCCGTAAAATCATCAATATTCATGTTCTGCAAGCGATCAGACCATGGAACATTTTTTTAGTTCATTTTTTTTTTATTTTTTAAAAAAAATACATTCGTTGTTTATTTTCAATAATAATAAATTATTATCGATAAACTACTTAGCGGTATCAGGTAATTTTGTAGCTGTTACAGGAATGTTCATAAAATCCTCAATGTTTACATACTGCTAGCGATCAGAGTCAATGGATTGCGGGATCGTAATTTTCAACCTTGGAAACGCGTGAATCTTCATCAAAATCACTTATATCAACATTGGATATGTTGATAGAATCTTGTAAAATATTTCTTTGGGCAGTTTATACTGTTTCATGGGAAAATCCCTCAAATTCCGAATCGTTAAAGTCACTAAAATCCATTTTAGATTGTCACATGTGTCGATAGAAATTTGAAATTCCTGTGCATTTTGTTTATTGTTAATGGATAAATGAATAGAGAAATAGGTTAATCTATATCGTTTTGTAAGCTTCATTTTGATTGGTTGAGATTCTCCCCCTACAGACCACTAATTTGACTAATCAGAGCCGAAATAGCACGCCTGTAGTCAGGTTCAGGGAAAGAACGCAAACGATATTCCATGACTGACAGCGTTGTCAGGCCACAAGTGAAATTTTTTTTTATCACGCACCAAGTCGTTTTTTAGGGAGGAATGAGTTAACAAATAAACAAATCGGTCGGCCGATTAATCGGGACAATATTTGACTGTTTGAGATAATTGTCAACGGCTGATTATTATTCTAATAGAAAAAAGCACCTTTTAAGAGTGGGGGGGGGGTGCAAAAATGCATGACATTTTTCATGAATTCGGATTGGCGAGATCAAATAGTTGACCGAGTCCAAAGGAAGGCAGAGGCAGTTATGTTGGTTCTTAGTCTTCTTTATTTCCTACAAAAAAAAAATATGGGAAGATAGGCTCTGGCTTCTTTAGCTGTCGGCGGGTTGTCACTGGAAGCAAAACGAAAAAAATATGGGAGCGAAAAATAAAGGGTAAACATTGTGTTTATAACTAATGTATACACTTCATAACTTTTTCATTTCCCAAACAGAGACAATGCACAGTTTTTTTATTTTCAAATATTTTTCCGTGTTCAAGTGAATAACAAAAACATATCTGCCTCCCTGCTCTCTAAATATCGGTATTGCATCAGCATCGGCCAAACCCAATATCGGTTGACCACTAGAGTCATTTATAATTTAGGGGCTGCAAAATGGAAAATAATTACAGAAAATACTGAACATTTTCATATCTCCTTATGTTTGACAATAATTTAATAAAAGCAGGAAAACATTAACTATTCATTTTTCTTCTTTAGAATTATGATAAAACATAATTTGTTTTTTGTTGGTTTTTTTTAATTTGATAATTTTTTGAGTTGAAACTGATATACGTAAGGCAACATTTTTGCTGGGATAACAATAGAAAAAGTACAAGAATTTATTTCAAATTATACCAGCAAGATTTCTGTTACATGGATAATCAGTAACATATGAGAAAATTTAGAACAAAAGTGTTGGGAAAGGGATTAATACTGAGAAAAAATGTGAGGGGAAAAAGAAAGTAATCAGTAAATACTATATTTGATTTTACTGAGGATACAACATAATACAATTCATAGAGAGTGAAGGAAGCATTTGTTCAAGAGGCAGGGGTCCATTTCCCTTGACAATAATAATAAAATATACAAAATGCTTTTTACTGATTCATATAGTGAAGGAAGCATTTCTGTAGAGGTTTGTAGGTTTTTGTCATTAATGCAGTGTAATTATTGTTACAAACTCTTGTTCTATCATTTGTCATGACACAAACCTAATGTCATATTTATAAAAATATTTTTCGGTCATTTTCTATGCTATTTTCTCTCCCCTGATTAAAACAGCAGAGAAAAAAAGAAAGGAAATTTTAAAATATATGACATCCAAAATTCTTATATTTTTAGTTTTGACTTAATTTGAGGGAAAGTCTGCATTTATGTTTTATTGCATCGTGTAGGTTGTATTATAAGAATTATATTTGATGTAACATCAGTTCCAGTGTAAAAGAAAATAAATAATATTACAAAAAATGCGTTATTTTAATTTATTTAATTTATAGTAATAAAATAATATTTTAATATCGTCAGCATTTAAGTTAACAAACGGGGTAGACGGAGGGACTTTTTCGTTAGTCACCACCAAAATGTAACGTCCTTATTTTAAATTATGGAAGGCTAAAAAGAAAGAAAAAGATTAAGTTGCATTTTTTTTTGCCAACTAGAAGTTTAAGCTTAAAAAAAGAAGAAACGTATCCTATTTTTAAAATGTAAACAATCTAAATTTTGAAGAGCTTGTAATGTAAGAAAAAAAAGTGAGTTACATTTTCTTTTTCTCACCGACTAGAAGCTCAATCCATGATGTTAGTTACAGGTCAAATTTTAACAGCAATTTGATCTTGGAGAATCAAAACATTTCTTGTATATCTTTTTAGTAGGGTTCCAGATCAGTCATATCGGTTAACTCCCCTATTTTTGGTGAGGATTGTTACATAGGAAAGTAAAGTCCTGGAGTTTGACAAAAAAATGCATCCCATATTTGAAATCACAATTTAAATTTTGAAAAGCTTGTAATGTGAGAAAAAAAACATTGAGTTGCATTTTTCTTCCTCGACGACTAGAAATTCATTCGTGGTATTAGTTTAGGGTCAAATTTTAACAGCAATTTGATCTTGGATATTCGCAACATTTCAACCTTTTTCCCCAAACGAGATCAGTCAAGTTGTCAGATTTTTGCAGCTTTGCCCGAAGAAGGGGAAAAGAAAAAAAATTAGCAATATAGGGTGAATCCCAGAATAAAAGTCACAGGAAAAAACTCATGGAACAAAAGTCACAATGTAACAAGCTACTTAAAAAAGATAATAGGAAGAAAAGTCACAACTTTCATTTCTGAGTGGGAATAAAAGTCAGTTATTTATTTAATGACATAGGTAATATTAGAAACTGTCAAACAAAACTGTCAACATCGGTTTCTTCAGTTTTTAAGCTGGTCTGGCTAGCTTGCTATGTATCACTTGTACAGGCCGTACCAATGGAGCTAGAGGGTCGAAAATTAAAACATTTACTCCTTATTATGTTTGGAAAAACTTCTTTTTTTACCCCCCCCCCAATAGGTTTTATAGGTTCAATTTGCAATGTAAGCTTATGTTAAATTGGTCCCATAATTTGTGTCTGATAACATTCACGCTTGTTTTTTTTAAAAGTCATGGGTTTTTTAGTGATCACTGCCCAACAAAAGGCGAAAGAAGTAATTTATTCATTGATCACCATTGTTTCATATTTTTTTTATTGATCACCCCCAACGATCATCCCCTGCTGCCAAAAGATGTTGGTCACAAGATGGATTCTGTTGAGTGACTAACCAGACCTGCTTCAATTTAATGTATACTAATTAAATAAACATTTTTATTAATTTGAATTTTGTGATTTATTTACCAACATATTTTGGCATAATGTAGGAAAGGTGGTCCTGATTGTAAAGTTTAACACACTTGCTCACTCGATGTTAAAAATGGCTAACAAATAAAAAGAATTTAACAATTTAATTTATTCAAAGCAATAGCAATTTATGTATTTACTTGTTTTTCTTTCATTAATTCTCTTATTTCTTTTATTTGTGCACTATTTTTACATTGATTGAGTGAGCGAGTGTGTGAAATTTTACAATTTGCAATCAGAACTAGACACAGGCAAAATATGTTGGTAAATCACAAAAAAACCTTTATTCATTCAAATTATTTAAAAATTAAACTAATGTATGTAAAATATCTCGCTCTGTAAATATTATTTACAAAGTGAGATATTTTGCCTAGCTACATTAGTTTAATTTTTTTTTATTTACTAAATAAGAAGAAAGCTGAATTAAATTATTTAATTAGTATAAATTAAATTAAAATATTACTTATTTTATTGAAAATATTTTTTTCTTATGACTTTTTTTCCTACCCAAAAGCCAAAGTCGTGACTTTTCTTATTATGTTTTTTTTTTTTAGGTAGCTCACGACTCACTGTAACGCTACATTGTGACTTTCGTTCCGTGACTTTTATTCCGGTCAACTATAGGGGATAGCATTTTGGGGCATTTTCGTTAATCCCCACCAGACCAATGTTCATTACCAGTGGAAATGAATCCGTTAAGTTCATTTCGTAAGTTCCCCTGTCACCGGTTTAGGTTAGCCTTTTCGTGGTGGGGACAACGAAAGAGAAAAAGAAAATGCATTAACCTTTTTCTTCTTTTTAGGCTTCCGTACTTTAAAATTATTGACGTCAATTTGTTTTGGGGAATAACGAAAAAAAATTTTCGTATCTTAGTCATCGTATAAAATAAATATTTTTGTATCTTACAATAAACTATGAAAATTATTTTCAATTTCAATGTTCTGGACGTTATAAATGTTAAAATTCTAAAACGTTTTTATGAACGTAGTGTGTATGGCTGTTTAGGCCATTTTCAACATCTTTTTGTATCTTAGTTAACGTTTAAAATAAATATTGCAAAATGCTCAGCAGAATCCACACCAACACATATAATAATTAGCAATGTGCATTTGTCGTCTGTCACGCTTACGTCGTCGGTGATGTCTGGTGACGTAACTTATTAGAAATAGAATGTTATGTTACGTTAAACTTAATAACTTCTTCAAATGGTTCTTCGGACGATTGAACTCCTTTTTGTTATTTGTGTTGTAAACACGACGTTTCGACCGATCCATTCTTCGGCCTTCTTCATGTGTAAAATCCGAATGTGATGGGTTAAACAGAAGTTATGTTTAATTTAAAGGAAAGGGGATAACCCTTTATAGCACAGGGCCCGGGTGTTTACAACCCAAATAACAAGGAGTTCAATCGTCCGAAGAACCATTTGAATATTAATGATGTTTCTCAAACTATAGAAAATATCTTAATAAATTGTATCTTTACTTAATTTTACCTTTAGATTAGTTTAATATTCAGGAAATATTGAACATAAACAAGAAAATGCAGAGCAACATAATGTTCTTGATATTTTATAAGTACAATGCAATTGCAAAATTACTTGATTATTCCTTCATTTTTTGATGGCAGGGGTAAACTAGTTTTAATGATAATAATTAAATCCAAAATAACTTACAACACGAATAGGCAGTAAAATTATCCAATATTCTCGTCTCGAACAAAAGAATTGCTGACTTACGCGAGAAGCAGTCGTCTAACGGAACGACCTTTCTTTTAAACTTGGAAAATGGAAGTTCGTCCACTCTGCACTTTAATAAAACACGTTTGAGACTAATTAAAATCTCATAAAAACCTGTGAATTCGTTAATTTATGCGTCAGAAAGTTATTCACTGCTGAATAAAAAACGGTGATCGGTCAAATCTTGTTCCTTCTAAACTAGTGTCCCACGGACAAGAATTCAACTTGTAAGATATTTTGAATTCAATAACAATTTATTATTTGATCATTTCAGAAATACATAAAGTACTGTTTTGATATTTATACTCGATATTATCAAAGTCATCATATTTAGGAATAATCTTTTTGACTGCGACGGAAGTCGACAGTTCTATGAATGCCAAAAACGGCAACGAAATTTTTGAGATCGTCGATAGCCTCACAGGTAAAGACGGACAACGGACCTCTGTTACAAGGACATGAGTTCGGGAACTTTGCCACCCAGTCCGGGTTTCACCACAGGAGAATTACCCCTCTCTGGCCAGAAGCTAACGGTGAAGCTGATCGCTTCATGCGCATGAAGAAGAGGAGGAATTTGAAGATTACCCTCAAAACATGGGGACGCCTGAACAAGTCAGACTGCCAACAACACCCCACACCGTTTCGATGCCAAGACATAAACACATCCCAGGGACACTGCCACAGCGTACACCGCCCACGACCACACCAGAAGACCCCAACCGGTCAGACGCAGCCCACGGCCTCAGGCCAACATGCCGAAGAGACTTCACCAGCCGATCAGACGCAGCCCACGGCCTCAGGCAAAAATGCCAAGGAGACTCCAGGACTATGTCCTAAAATAAAACGCACCCCCCACAAAAACGTACCATGCACGCCAACCCACACAAAAAACACACGAACACAGCCCACAACGTAAAAAGAAGGACTTCACATCCTCCGTACCGAGGAGGAGATAGGTGTAATGTCGTCCCTGGCGACACAAGGGAGCAAACACACCGAGTTACCTCCCTTGCCACAACCCATAAGACGGAAGTGAGTTCCCGGTCATGCGCCAGGTAAACCGGGGAAAATAAGGTAAATCACACAAAGCAAGACGACGGGCAGTCCTCTCTCTGACGGTGATCAGTAAACATCACATTTGTCTTTGTCCTTTATTCCTTTGCTTCATCTTCCTTTTCAGTGAGATTCCCACGAGCTGGGAGACACTACAAGTTTCTATCAGAAATAATATCTTAGGGCTATACTAGCCTCTAAACTGATATGTAGAAATTATAGATGTGATCTCTCGTCATCTTATCTCCTGGGTCTATATTTGAGGCATTCATTCGAGTTTGAGCAAAAGGAATGAAGAATGAGTAGACAAAGAGAAGGGTTACTGGCTTAAGAAACCACAGCTTTATTCTAGAAAGATCTAGGAAATGGGCGAAGATTTAATCTAGCAGGGCTTTTTATAATGAGCCGCTAACGGAACTGACGTCTCGAGAAAAGGGGACTATATTTACTTTCATATTTCTATCTATTCAGACTGGCTTTATCGTGGTGATAAAACCAGTCTGATATTCAATTCCCTATTTACGTATAATTTACTATCAAATAGGAAAATGGCTGCTGTAGTGTCTCCCAGCTCGTGGGAGTCTCTCTGAAAGGGAAACGGATGAAGCAAAGGGACAAAGGACAAAGACAAATGTGATGCTTACTGATCGCCGTCAGCGAGAGAACTGTTTTAGTCTCGCTACTGAGCGGTCTTCTTTATTTTTCCCGGTCTGCCTGACGCATGACCGGGGACTCACTTCCGTTTTATGGGTTTGTGGCAAGGGAGGTAACTCGTGGTATTTGCTCCCTTGCGCAGCCGAATTTCGGTCGCCTCGTGGTGGCCGTCTCGCTGAGTCATGGCCGCCTCTGGACATCTCTGTGTTGACACCATGTGATGGCAGTCTTGCTGAGTCATGGCAGCCTCTGGGCATCTCTGTGTTGCTTCTGGTAGCAACATCTGCGCCGCTTCGTCTGTAGCTTAGTCGGCCAGATATTGCGTGTACGGCGTGTGTCTCTATCGCTGAGGCTCGTGCGTTCGGAAGTTCGGTAGCGCTAGCTTCGTCGAGTACTTGCTTCAGCGTGGAGTCGTCCCTCAGGGCTCTGCGTCTGACCCGCGTGGAAGAACAGCCTTGTAAAATTTGCGCCAGGATTTCCCGTTCTACGTGCGTGAAATCGCACGTGGCGGCCAAATTCCGGAGACGTGTGTGGTTTCCGTTTAGGTCTTCCGAGGCTGTCTGGATCGCTTACCTGAATTTAAAAATCTCGAAGCATGTATTTTTTCGGGGGGTAAAATGTGCCGTCAGCGAACGTTTTAACGTTTCGTAGCCCGCTGGTGTTTCTACCCCATTCACCATGTGCTTCGCTCCGAGTCCCTTTTCTTCATCCGTGAGGCTATCGACGATCTCAAAGATTTCATCGCCAGCATAATGATGAAACATAGCTCTTTTTTTTTCTCGTTTTCCACGTCCAAAGCGCATAGCAGATTTTCGAATTTCTCTATCCACTTTCGCCATCTGACGCCGGCCGTGCTTTCTCCGTTGTGTACCTGGAATGGTGGAAACGGAGCCAGGAAGTTAGCCATCTTGTGTTGAGGTGGTTAATCCTTTGTGTTTTTCGTGAGTTCGATGTGGTTGTTCCTTTGTGTTTTTGAAGCTCTATCTCATCCTCGTCGCCAAAATGTAGTGTCTCCCAGCTCGTGGGAGTCTCTCTGAAAGGGAAAAGGATGAAGCAAAGGGACAAAGGACAAAGACAAATGTATTGCTTACTGATCGCCGTCAGCGAGAGAACTGTTTTAGTCTCGCTTCCGAGCGGTCTTCTTTATTTTTCCCGGTCTGCCTGGCGCATGACCGGGGACTCACTTCCGTTTTATGGGTTTGCGGCCAGGGAGATAACTCGTGGTATTTGCTCCCTTCCGCAGCCTAGAAGGACATCACAGCTGCTACAATGGCATTACAGACTGCAGGATCTCGACGCTAGATTTCCATCAACTGGGGTTTTGTGCCTCTCTAGCACTTCTGCAACCCTGGTTTCCAAACGAGATACAATATTTGCTCTCATCAGAAAACATCACTTTGGACCCCTAAGCAACACTCCACTTGGCCCATGTCAGCCGGTTGTGATGCTGCCTTCCGTTGAGAAGAGGCTTGTTTCTAGGTAGAAGTTGTCTGTGCATGGTAGACCTTGATAAACTCATTCCTGCCCCTCTCCACTTTTTATGTATCTCATCTAAATTGTTAAACAGGCTCTTCTTGACGGTTCTCTTGAGGCTGAAGTCATCCCTTTTGCTGGCGCACCTCTTTTGGTCACATCTTGCTCATTTGAATATCAAAGAGAATAAGGCTTTATGTCACAACATTAACAAAAGAATTTCTTTTAACAAACATTGAAATGAAATGGACAAACGTTTCTGTGGTTGTCCTGCTTATTTCCAGCATAAAGTAATATACCATATATGTATGTAATTTGCATCAGCAGGTTAGTAGCTTCTTATGGCCTTTGTAGTTGTGCGAGAGAGTCAATTCACTTTGTTTCATTAGTGCATCAATGAAGATGTGAAAAGTTAATATAATTATATGCATGCATAAGTTCATAGTAGAAGTAATGTATAAAACTGACCTTGAAAGAAATTAATGTTGGTTGAAGTTCAGCGCAGAGAATTAAATTCTCAATGGCAAATTGTATTTTGAACATTTCTTATATTTAAGAAAGAGGTAGAGTTGACATTGTTATTCTTATTCTTTGTTTCTTATTGGTGATAAAGAGGATCAAAGAAAGAAATAGTCGGAATGTTGTTGAGTAAACGGATTGTGGCTTATTGAGCACAGCTTTGGATCCATTCGGTTACTGAAGTTTTGGTGCAAAACTTGGTATTTTTAAGTATCAAAATGGTGTTTAATTCAACTGTTTGTTAACTAATTGCATTCTATTTTATCATGGATTAGAAAAAATGAATCCTGAAATTCACATTTTCTTATCTTGTGATCCGCTTTTTGCACAGATTTGTGCCCGTAGTAAGTATAGAGCAAAAGCTAATATTGTAATTAGACAGATCACATTTTGTAAATAGTATCAATCAAAATGATTGTATCGTTGTGCTGCCACACTCAACACCAACCAGATGAAAGGAGAACACATCAGCAGCAGCATATATTTTTCCTTGGGTTTAGACAAAATTGAAATGGGAATAGTTCAATGTTAATGATTGAAATGTACACAAGAGTTAAACAGAGAGATGTCAGAGACCTACTCCTGTTAATGAGGTAAACAGAAAACAAACAACACAAGACAAAAGTTATGATTATAAGAGGACGGTATTAACGTCGGCATCAGGCTTTCACACTACAACTTTTAATGTCCATGCCTAGAGCCACGGAAATTCAGCTTCTTTAGTATTCATAATTTTCTTAGCACCACCTTTTCTCTTAAGGTTTTTAATGCTCAACTCCTTTGCTACCATGTACTTTCTTCAGCAGACTATTTATTCCATTTCCAGTGTTGCCACGTGGAACTATTTCAACATTTACTGTTTATTCCTCTTTAGTATTTGGTGTTTTCTAAGCATAGTCTTTACTCTTAAGGCTTTTCATTGCTTACTCTAGAAATCCTCTTTGCAAGACAATGATTCACGGGGCTCTGCATTCTCAGTATTATCCCTGCACAATTGAACTCCATTGTAACTTCCTGCTCACTCAGTCGTCTAATGTGCCTAGCTTCCAAGTCAGCCGTCTAGATTTCAACCTCTGACCAGCTGTCAACACTCTTCTGTCTCCCTAACTACAGGAGACATTCTACTTCCAGCAAAGTTTCTTTCCAGTTATACCGGCAGCTCCTGCTACTTTTTGCCAAGTACAACTTCTGGCTTCTCCTTACTTTCGCTGGCTCTTTTCATTTTTCCTGTGAGTTCTGGATATCTACTACTTAAACCCCAAAACACTGTCAACACCTCCATCAAATGTCATGGTGGTCCTACTCCTAGCTAGCGTCACAATATCTTTGATATATAGCCAGTTAAAGAAATGGATGTCAAAGGCTTCTACTGCAATATCAATATATGACCTCCATATATGAACTTGTATAAGATAAAGTAATGTTTTGCGAAATAGTGGTAAAGTTTCAAAAAGAAATTATGAATTTACAACAAAAAGCAACATTTTCTGTATTAATTTTAATGTTTCATTTTTTGCAAAAACAATTATAAGGCTGGAAAACAACAAGGATGAGCAAATTATTCTGAACTAACCAACAATATGATAATCATCACTTATCCTCTTTGTTAAAATAAATTATTTATTATGATATTCAGTGACAAAAAGATTCTAGATTAAAATCTGAACGGCCAAAATCTTAGAGACAGCTGCCTAATAATGTGTAGCTCCTACCTTTGCCTGAATAACAGTGGCTACATGAAGTGTCATGGAGTTTACGAGGTACTGGAGTCGTTGCAGGAATATATCCCTTTAGGCACATTTCAAGGCTGTCCATAACTAAGTTGTGTTTGTTGAGTGTGGCTGCACGGAATTTAGTGAGGTCTGCAACATGCCCAATATATGTTCAATAGGGTTTAAATATTGCGAGCACAGCAGTACCTGGTAGTCAGCCAAGTGTTCCTAGAACCAGTTTTGTGTCGCCTGCCCATAATGGAGGCTTCCTATATCTTGCTTGAATAAACCATCACCGCTGGGGAAAATGGTCTGCAACAAGATCTGTGTATGTTGCACCTATCAAGACAGACTCCAGTTTCACTAGTGGTCCTTGCAAACTCCAACAGAACACACCCCAATACAGAGCTACCACCAGCTTGCACAACACCCTACTGACAGGCTGGATCCACCGCCTCATGCGGTCTTCTCCACACAAACTCAACCGTCTGCCCAAAAGAACTGTAAACATGACTCATCTAACCAGGCGACACAGCGTCAGTCTTCCATAGTCCAATGGCGATGTTCTCTGGACCAGGTAAGGTGAGTAACTAATGCTGTAGTGTCAATAATAGTACCCTTGTTGCTCGAAAACTACAAAACCCCATGGAATGCAGTGTACGCTGTATAGTGCGTTGACTGATAGGTTTCTTCTAGTTTTCAAGTGATTCTGAACTTATTCATTGATCGCCCCCTTTTCCCATTGCCCCCCCCCCCGCTAACATGACATGATGTCTATTGAGTGACTAACCAGACTTGTCATTATCTGTGGATTGAGATGCCAAGGTGAAAATTTGCAGAAACAGAATAATATGAATTAGAAAAATAGGTGTGTGTAAACTCATAAAAGAAATTGACAAAATACATAAGACAGTGATATCAATGTTTTCATAGTTTTATATAAAGAGGAAAACAACAAAGTTTTGAAAGTAGGTCTTCAAAACCTTAGTTAAAATAAGAAACAAATTCTTTTCATTCAGTCCATAGCATAGGAAATAAAGTGGGACATTCAGTACCTGACTCAAATTTCTGCTATTTTATTTTAGTTAGAATAGTCAAATTAGTGTAAGGAAAATTGCTGGATCTCACTTTCATTGTATATACATTAGTCTGACAGCGAAATACACTTTTAACGGCAATACAGCAATAAAGTTGTGTCCGAATGTATTTACATTTCTTTTAATTTACCTAAAATTATCTTCTTTTCATACTTGTATTAAGAGAGAAAAACTGGAAAATTGGCTCTTCTAAAAACCGAAACGGAAATAATTTTGCTACTAAATGAAGAACTGAAACACCATAAGCAAAGTTTAAGAAGTCCATATAGTGATTTTCTCGATAGTTTATAACTGTTATCAAACCAAACATCGTAATATCAAATGAATTAATAGTCGGAACTGTTGGAATTATAATTACTCATCTAAAAACTCTAGAAATAAAATGTTTTTGCATCTAATGTAATCAAATATAAAACTATATTTGTATGTTTTTAAAAAAAACTTTACCTCATTGAAAATGCTTGTCTAAATTTTTCACAATTTTTCACAAACTTGAAAAAGTATGGATTCAAATAACTGTTCAAATCTACACAGTTTCTATACTTCACAAGAATATGGTTTCACTCCAATGTGTGTTCAGATATGTTGCACCAAATATAATTTGTGAAAAAGAAGAGCCAAGCATTTCAAATGTGATTTCTCCCCATGTCGAATATGACTTATATAAAAAAGATCTACAAACTTCAGAATAGGGTTACTCTCCATTGTGTGTCACACATTTTACAAATCTAATGTTTCTCCACAGTGTGCATCCGCATGTGATCCATCAACAGTGAGTTTGGTGAAACAGAAAATCTGCACACATCATAGGAAATATTGCTGCTCTCCAGTGTGTGTTCATACGTATTTTACCAAATGAGATTCAGTTGAAAAAGAAGTGTCACATGACTTCTTCCCAGTGTTGATTTGCATATCTGCCACCATATTCAAACCTGTGGAAAGAACAATTCACAAAAATACGGTTTCTATCCAGTGTGTGTTCGCATATGTGCCACTAAATTTGACTTGCGTGCAAAAGAAGAGCCACACTTTTCACAAGAATATGGTTTCTCCCCAGTGTGTGTTCGCATATGTGCCACCAAATTTGATTTACGTGCAAAGGAAGAGTCACATATTTCACAAGAATATGGTTTCTCTCCAGTGTGTGTTCTCATATGGCGGACCAAACTTGAGTTCCATATAAATGAAGAGTCACACACTTCACATGTATATGGTTTCTCTCCAGTGAGTGTTTGCATATGTCCTGTTAAATGTCCCCTCTCAGAAGAAGGAGAGTCAAATATTTCATTACAATATGGTTTCTCTTCACTGTGTGTTTGCATGTGTCTCATCAAACGTGTATTCTGTGGAAAGGTAGATTCACTCACTTCACAAGTATTTGGTTCATCTCCAGTGTGCTTTTGCATATGAACTGCCAAATGTGACTTTCTTGAAACAGAAAATCCACACACTTCACAAGAATATGGTTTCACACCAGAGTGTATTCGCATGTGATCAACCAAACTCGACTTCTGTGCAAAAGAGGAGCTACACACTTGACACGAATATGGTTTCTCTCCAGTGTGTGTTCGTATATGTGCCACCAAATTTGACTTCCGTGAAAAAGAAGAGCCACACACTTCACAAGAATATGGTTTCTCTCCAGTATGTGATTGCATATGTTCCACCAAACTCGACTTCTTTGTAAAAGAAGAGCTACACATTTCACAAGAATATTGTTCATCTCGTGTATGTGTTTGCATATGCTGGATCAAACTTGAGTTCCATTTAAAAGAAGAGCCACAGTTTTCACAAGAATATGGTTTCTCTCCTGTGTGTGTTCGCATATGGCGGACTAAACTTGACTTCTGCGTAAAAGAAGAGCCACACACTTCACATGTATATGGTTTCTCTCCAGTGTGTATTCGCATATGATCCACCAAACTCAACTTTTGTGTAAAAGAAGAGCTACACATTTCACAAGAATATGGTTTCTCTCCACTGTGTGTTTGCATATGCTGGATCAAACTGGAGTTCCATTTAAAAGAAGAGCCACACTTTTCACAAGAATATGGTTTCTCCCCAGTGTGAGTTCGCATATGACGGATCAAACTTGACTTAAATGTAAAAGAACTGTCACACACTTCACATGTATATGGTTTCTCTCCAGTGTGAGTTCGCACATGTTCTACCAAATGTGACTCAGTTGAAAAGGAAGAACCACACACTTCACAAGAATATGGCTTCCCTCCAGGATGTGTTTGCACATGTTGCCTAAAATTTGACTCCATTGTAAAAGAAGATCCACACACCTCATAAGAATGTGGCTTGTCTCTCTAGTGTCTGTTTGCACATTTTGGATCAAATCTGTCCGTGAAAAAAAAGGAGCTATGCTTTTTACAAGAATATAGTTTATTTCCACAGTCTGTGCGTGTTTGTATATATTTCACAAAATGTGACTTTTGTGAAAAAGATGCACACACTTCACAAGTATATGGTTTCTTTCCAGTATGTGTTTTCATATGTTTTTTTTTAATTTGTCAATTTTTGTGAGTTGTTTTCCTTATCTTTTTTATCTGAGGTCACCCAAAAAAGTATAATCCATTCATTTCACCATGTTGAGAAATTATATAATTTCAGAGAATAATTTGTTCAGGTCTGTTCATATCTGTAAACATAAAAAAAATGATATTTAATATATGATAGAGTCATTCAGCAAATTAATTAGATTCACACTGTATATTTCAATAAGCTCATGTATTTCCGGTTCTTTCTGATTTTGTGGGTTGGGACAAACACACAAAAAATCCCTTGCAAAATATTATACTGGTGTTAACCGAAGAAATAACAATGCTGAAGATAATTCAGTCACATTCATTAAATTCTCTTTCCTTTTCAACTTTTTACAAAACAAGCAATAATTTCCATGAAACACAATAAATTTATTATAAAACTACAAAGCAAACAATAATTTAATTTAATACAAAACAGTTTATTAACAAATGTATTAGACAGCGCCATTTGTGCTATTCTCCATGTCCTGTCTTCACCTATCTTATTTCACTATATTGCAAACGTTACACAGTGGAATTTCACGTTTTATAATTCTTTTTTGTCATATGCAGTCTCTAGTGGCTTCATATATGTTATACTTATCTACAATTTCATCGCTATGGTACAATAGAAATTTGATTTGAAGAACGTTATTTAATTTAATGATTAATTGACTGGATTTTGAAGAAATATTACTTACTTTTTACTTAAAACAGAGAAAAATACATTTGTTTACAGCGGGTGTGTGTTCACCTGTCAACTCAGTTCACATGTCAAGTCACCTTCCCAAACCCACAGGTTTCAAATGAAATTTCAACCGATTTAATTTCTCCAGGAATTTATCTTTTGAATGACCATGGACATGTCACAAAATTGACACCCACTGACAAAAAACTAGTAAATCACATATAACGGTTTAATAGATTTTCATATTATTAAAAAGAAGAATTGGAGAAAAAAACCGATACAGAAATTTGTCTTCCATTATAAAGAAGCAGGGGTATTTGTTTTTGAAAGTTGTAAAAGTTTTCAGTGCCAAATATACTCACATTTTTAAAATCTACTGAAATTCCACTGATTAATGAAATCTAATAAAACTTTCGGTATTTATTGTTTACTGAATATATTTATGAAATGATGGAAAAAGGGCAAAAATACTCCACACTATGTTAAAAACGATTTTTTAAAATCAAAAACACTTAAGATTCATTTTACCAGTAAAAGCTGAAGTCTGTATTAAAAAATAGTTTTCCAAAGAAATTTGTTGTGCTTTCAATCAATAAGACTTTCATTAACTTTGGAATACTATAGGTTTGAAGTATTAAAGTTACTTCAGTTGTGAAAAAAAAATTTGAGGGGGTGGGGGGAGGAATTTTTCATTTTCAATTATGTTCAGATAAATTTTCGTGTTTTGGAAAAATGATTTCTCAATGAATTTTAACAAAATTTGTTACAAAATTCAGTCAGTTCATTTTTTGTTACTTCCTTTCTTACTATTATGGATTCAACATGTTTTCTTTAGAAATTTGGTATTATCTGAATCTTAACCTCAACTTCCACTTTAAAACACGGACCTGTTCGAGGTTGAACGCAGGCCTGTATGGGTCTGCCTGGGAGTGTGTTCCGGCCCACCAAGGGATGTGTGCAGTGCATACTCCCAGGCAGACCTGCACAGCTTCTAGTGTCACCATTATTCAAATTGTTTTAAAGTTGAAGTTGGGGTTAAGATTCGGATGATACCAGTGGTGGAAATCCTAAGCAGGGGTACAGCATATACCATCTTCTCAATTGCCAGGTTTTTTGCATGGTCAATATCTACTAATACAGACATAACAGTATACCTAAATCACAAAACCCAGCCTTACCATATAACTAGTTCCCAAAACCTATTTCCATCATTTGATAATATCAACCAAATGTTGTTCTACTTCAGTGAGAAATCATTTTTCCAAAACACAAAACTTTCATCTAACAAAATAAAATTAAACCTGAATTTGTTTTTCACTTTTGTTGCAAAATATTTTTTTTTTAAACAACTAGAAAGCACTCAGAGAGCGCATACCTTTGCCAACGCCATTGTCAGGTGAAGTAATTGTGCATGGATCCGCCACTTCTGTAGCCTATTTGTCCACCCTTCCACAAAATGTCAGTGAGAACTTTTGGAGATATCGTGTGAACAGACATAAAATGTTGGCGATATTATGTGGTGTGGAGATAACTACGACGTAGGGGAGGTAAATGTGCATGGATCCATTCCAGAATTTTATCAGTTTTTTCGTGGCCTATTATCTACCCCTCCACTGAATTTCATTGAAATTCATTGGAGATATCGTGTGGACAGTCATGGGCGTATACATAAATGTATTGGACAAACTTGGAATGTCCCTCAATCAAAAAACAACTCCTGGATCCGCCCCACAAATTAACCACCCCTTCCTTACACTACCCACCTGTCCACAAAACTTCGGAGAAATCGTGTAAACAGACAGAAAGACGTGACCAAAAATACCTCTCCAACTTTGTTGACATAAAAGCTTTGAGACAAGGCCGTAAATAATGTCTTCTTTTTT